>CAXAKX010000786.1:12500-69259 GCA_963969525.1 Ontholestes murinus
GTCGGTGTGCACGATGCTAAAAGCGTTATTCGGTATAGTGTATTCATCGCTCTTTTGCTGAGCAATAAAAAATCAAAGACAGCCCGCTGTCTTTGGCGGCATAGCCGCCGCGTCGTAAAAACACTCGATGCGAGTAGATCGGCACACGCCGTGTGCACCCTTCCTCCTCATGGCATAGTCTATCCTTTTCCTATATATTCGACATTATATTTTTCGTGGCTTGGTTTAAAATTCATTTTATCAGCAGCTGTGTTAGTGCATATTTCGTCTGTGGGCGCTGTATCTCAAAAACGAATTATCCTCTTGAGTTGAAACTTTAAACTTAAGGTTTTATTGTTAAAAACTGGAACTGGAAAGCTTTTGGTAAACATTCATAAACCGGAAGTGGATGTTTACTCGAGGCGTTTTTTAGTTTTTTTGTTATATTTTTCTAAATATAATTTTTTTTAAAAAACGTTTCAAACAAAAGTTAAAGGGAATGAAAAACTAAAGTTTTATTACAACATATTTTTCATAAAATTCTTAAATTTCGAGAAAAAAAATAAAAATTGAAATTTTTCACATTTTTTACCAATTGCTAATAAACTATTCAAGTTACGTAAAATTTATATAACAAATAATTGTAGAGAATTAAAAAAGGAACATATTATTAAGATTAACATTTTTCCGTAAACCTCATAGTTTTCGAGTAAAATATAGGGAAAGTACTATGATGGCCACATCACCATTTTCTTATTGTTTGTTATTGTGTCTACTTTACTTACAAGATTATATTCTTAAGGATTTTATTTGTTTATTACTTTCCCTATATACTATATATAGGGGAAGTATTGTTTTCGTGCGTGAAAATGTTTGTGGGCGCTGTATCTCAAAATAATCCGATTGAGATGAAACTTTAAACTTAAGGTTTTCTCGTTAAAATCTGGAACTGACTCTTTGTTTTCTTCAAATATTTTTTTTTAATATGAAAAATATTACAAATATGTTTTAAACAAAAGTTAAAGGGAATGAGAAACAGAACAAGTTTTGTTAAAAAATATTTTTCATAAAACTCTTAGTAGTATTGACAAATTTTGTACATATTTACATTAAAATGATGAATAATGAATGATGTGTTAATGTATTAATCTGTCAAAAGGCTATCGACCAGAGGTCTTTCTGCCTTGTCTTGTCCAGTCATATGGCGTCAGTCGTTAGTGAGTAGATGCATGAAATGATGAAATGAAATCAAAAATGGTAGAATGTGGGTTTTTAAATTTAGGGATTATGTTTGGGTTTCGAGGAAGACAGTATAGGGATAATATGTGAAAGTTAAAACGATTTTTGGCGAATTTTTCTGATAGGAATCGAAGACGTTCTAGGATGGGGATAACTAAAGTAGTATCATAGAGGAGCTGATTGGAGGGATTGTGTAGAGGATTAAGAGGATGACGGAGTTTTCTTAGGGTACGAAGGGATGCTCGCTCGCTAACTTCAATATTACGGGAGGTTGGATTGCTCGGGTTGGGATAGAGGGCACAACCATAGTCAAGTAGTGGGCGGCAGATCATCTTGTAAATTTTTACAGCAGTTCTGGTATTAATACCATTGTTTTTGTAAGTTAAACTTCTAAAGCATTTTGCCCTAGAAGTAATTTTGCTTTTTGTTATGGCTGTATGTTTTTTAAAATTAATTTTTTGATCTATGGTTATGTCCAAGTACTTAATGGAAACTGAGGGAGCGATCGCAGTTTGGGAAATATGGACTTTGTGAGGTGAATTATTGCTATGATGATAAGGGATTAGGAGCTGTGATTTGTGAGGATTGATTTTAATGCGCCATTTTGCAAACCATCGTTGAAGGGAGTCAATAAGCTCTTGGAGGGATTGGAGGGCTTTTGGTAGTGTGGGAGCATAAAACTCTTAATTTTCGAGAATAAAAAATAAAAATTGAAAATTTTGACATTTTTTGCTAATTGCTATTAAACTATTGAAGCTACATGAAATTTATATAACAAATAATTGTAGAGAATTCAGAAGTGAACAAATTACTAAGAATAGCCTTTTTGTGTAAACCTTATAGCTTTCGAGTAAAATATAATTATAATAATATAATATAACAATTACTATAATGGCCACATCACCATTATTACTTTCCCTATAAACGAAGTATATATAGGGGAAGTATTGTTTTCGTGATTTTCTTTGTGGAAATATCCGTTTTTGTGTCTGTGTCTGTCGGTGGGCGCTGTATCTCAAAAACGAATTATCGTTTTGAGATGAAACTTCAAATTTAAGGTTTTATCGTTAAAAACTGGAAGTGAAAAGCTTTTGGTAAACATTCATAGACCGGAAGTTTATAGATGTTTACTCGAGGCGTTTTTTTGTTTTTTCTAAATATAAATAATTTTTAAAAAACGGTACAAACAAAAGTTAAAGGAAATGAAAAACTGAGCATGTTTTATTAAAACATATTATTTTATAAAATTCTTAACTTTTGAGAAAAATTTTGACATTTTTTGCCAATTGCTAATAAACCATTGGAGTTTTATATAACAAATAATTGTAGAGAATTCTAATATGAACAAATTTTTAAAAATAACCTTTTTGCGTAAACCTCATAGTTTTTGATAAAATATAGGGGAAGTACTATGATGGCCACATCACCATTTTTTTTGCTTGTGACGACTATCTATTTTTTCTTTTCTTCAAATTGTTTCCAAAGTCATGATCTCGTTTTTGTTTTATTTTTGTACAGAAGTAGCCACCGTGATATTTATTATGGATGATGAATCATTACCTAAACATTTTGTGCCTATTGCTAATAAACTTTAGGAGTTACATCAAACAATCAAAAATTGAGCAAATTGTTAAGAATAACCTTTTTGCGAAAACCTCAAAGTTTTCGAGAAAAATATAGGGATGGCCACATCACCATTTCATACATAGATTTTGCAACTATACTTCAACTTTGTAGAATTTATTTAAATGAAACCTCGCTTATGTTTTATAGATTTGAGAGTGGGATGGAGGCCACCCCACATCTATTTAATAATTTTAAATATAACAGCGTCACAGCTTTAGAAATCAAGTGACTTAGGCTTAAAATAAAAATATATATGTATAGTGGGTGGGTGTCTTCTTTCCTACCCTTCATCCTATAAAATTTGTACTTAATTTTTATTGTTAAAACCCTCGCTTATGTTTTATGGATTGGAATTTTGAATTTTGACATTTTTTGCCTATTGCTAAATAAACTATAGGAGAAGTAAATATAAAGAATCCAAAATTGAGGTAATTGTTTAGAATAGCCCTTTTGCGTAAACCTCATAGTTTTCAAGAAAAATATAGGGAAAGTATTATGATGGCCACATCACCATTTTTAATGTTCTACAAGTGAAAACAATTTATTCATGAAAATATTCAAATTTTTTGGGTAAATATAATCACAATTTTAAAAAACTGATTGCTCTATTTAAAATGAAAAACTATTTAACAAATCCGGTACAAACATTTTTTTTTGTTTGAGCAAAAAGAACATTTCCTGCCTACGAATTGAATTACAAAAAAGAAAATGTTATTAATAGTTAAAACTAAGAACTCATTAATGTTTCTTTATTGTTTGTAATGTAGAAGTAATCATAGTTTAAGATTAAATGTTTTAATTTGTTATACCAAATAGAAAAGCTTTTGTTTATGTATATTTGTTTGAATATTATTGACATAATAAGTTATTCAAAGTTATGATTTAGATGTTTTTAAAATTAATAAAGTACTTCCAATTATAATTAAATATTATTTTTATAAATACAATCTGGCTAACTTATGTGTAATATTCACAATTAAATGCCCTAATTAAAAAAAAATATAAAAAGTAGTCATAATTTACATGTTACCATTTAAAACTGAACTATTACAATAAAAAGTGTTCAGTAAGTTATTTTATTAAGAAACGCCTGAAAATTCTATCATTGTTTTGGATATATTTTGTTTTTCCTATGTTTACTTTGATTTTGTTTTACAAAGTATAAGAAACTTTTTTATAAAATTAAATTAGTATATTGAAGATTATGATTAAGTATTTTGTTTTATTTACTTGTTTTAATTCGGTTACCTATTTAGACTATAAGGTTAGGTTATAAGCCCAAGAAGTTTCGTGAAAATTTTTTGAAAAGTTTGTTGAACGGAACTATAGTTTGAAGTCTCTACTCTTCTAATCCACTAATTTCTGAAAAAAATATGTCTGTGTTTGTGTGTGTCTGCGTATCTGTCTGTCGGTGGGAACTGTATCTCAAAAACGAATGATCCTATTGAGATGAAACATTAAACTTAAGTATTTATCGTTAAAAACTAGAACTGAAGAGCTTTTGGTGAACTTTTCTTCGCTTGAAGAAGCCACAGTATGTCGAAACAATTCTTGCGTTTAAAAAAAGCAATAATAAAGTGTTTTGAAAATTTAAGTGTTTTTACTTCATCAACCAAACAAGTGAATATGAATTTTCATCATAGAACAGCCTCATCTGTTACTATATTAAAAAATTAAATCATGTTTATATAAATAATCAGATATTTCTGATTTTTTACTGGACGTAGTCGGTGCCTTATCAATTTGTCGACTATGATATGATGCATTGTCCATAACTATTACGGAGTTTTTGGCCAAATTCGGTATCACTTTATTTTCGAACCAGTTTTCAAATAAAACCGCAGTCATATCGTCATGATAATCGAAGTGGCATTAAGAGATCTCTATATTTAATGAATTGCTCACTTAACCCGTGGTGAAACATATTTGAAATCAAAAACACTTGGTTTGTTTCACAGAATATTTCTTATTATTCTCCGACTAGTTTCGGTAATATGTCATTACTCTTTGATAATGACATATTGTCGAAACTAGTCGGAGAAAAATAATAAATATTCTGTGAACAAACCAAGTGTTTTTAATTTCTAATCAAGATTAAAAGATCTCCTTTACCGATAGAAGTAACCAATCGTTTTCTACTAACCTTTATAAAAAGACATTTTTCGTCACCGAATACTCAAACGAAATTTTGAGTTCCGTCACTAGTGACGTTAACTTTCGTCACTAGAGACGATAGTGACCTACAAATTCTCACCTCGGTCTAGTTGTCTGCTGTCACTATATCGCGTCATTATTAAAGATCAGTTTGTGAGTGTGTGCTGTGGTAACTTCATCATAATTTCTGATTCAGAAAGTGATTTAGATCTTCCCAATACTCCACCAGAAATAGTAAATTAAGCTGAGAAAACTTATGCAGGTTTATTACCAGAAAAATAGAAAAAGAGGTATGAAAAAAAAATGCAAAATTTATGGAATGGAAGACTGATAATCAAAATTGTCGGAAATTTTGAAACCATCGACCTTTTGGTCCATATATTCTATGTTACGAACAACATTATCAATAAAAGAAGATATCAACATGAGTATACCGCGTGACCCGTTTCAAGACGCATCATAGGGGATTCCCATGTAAAATTTTCAATTGCAGTTTGTATCTCTATTATTTAAATTATCAGAATAAAATTAGAATAATACCTTTACTAGAGTTATTGTGGAGGTTTTATTTTTGTTTCATCTTTAGTTTAATTCGAAATAATGCTTAAAAAGTGTAAACAAATATTCGGTAATAAAATCCTCAATATAGTAGTTGCTGTGAAAAGTCAGTGTTTGTCATCTAAATTGATTCAGCTACAACCAAAAAATTAAATTCAAAATGATTGCTTACACAAAGAAAGAAAAGTCAGTTCCTTAATATAAATTATAGAAGCGAGTTCAAAGGCACAAATTCATTATTCTTGTTAAAACGAGTTAACTTAAAGGTACAATTAACGTAAACAGTTTGGTTGATTGAGTTACTTGAAGATAATAATAACTTTGATTAAAAACACTTAGAACCTTTCTTCAATATTTTATTTTTATCCAGATGCACATTTCGGACACAAAGTGTCCATTATCAATTGATAAAATATTGAAGAAAGGTTCTAAGTGTTTTTAATCAAAGTAACGTAAACAGAAAGACCCTTTTTACTATTTCTCATTTATTTCACAAAATTTAGAACTTGAATCAGGATCAACTGCTAGCAGTTCTTGATAAATGGCTTCTATAAGTTTGGTATGATGTCCAGAAAGTAAGGACGAATTTTTATTTGGTGCCATTTTGTCATATGACGTTTGCCAGTCGTGCTTGTTTCATATTTGTTATTTGCTATCCTTCCACAAAGAATACACCAATTAAAGAAGGAAATTCAAAGGGTTATTAACGGCATCTTTCGTTTTTGCGCCCACCGACAGACAATTTTTTTTTTCTAGAAATTAGTGTAATGGGTTCAGGAGACCCCAAAACGGATATTTCCGCAAAGAAATTTCCAACAAATTACGAGAACAATACTTGCCCCATATATATACATATACTGCGTATATAGGGAAAGTAAAAATAGTCGTCACAAGCAAAAAATAATGGTAATGTGGCCATCATAGTACTTCCCTATATTTTACTCGAAATTTATAAGGTTTACACAAAAAGGCTATTCTTAGTAATTTGTTCACTTTTGAATACTCTATAATTATTTGTTATATAAATTTAATGTAGCTTCAATAGTTTAGTAGCAATTAGCAAAAAATGTCAAAATTTTCAATTTTTATTTTTTTTCTCGAGTTTTTATGAAAAATATAAATAAAACCCTTTGTAACTTTGTTTGTATAACACTATTTATTTACTGTTTACTATAGTTTTGGCATCTCAACGTGCCATTATCAAAACATACAATCATTGTATCATTGTATGTTTTGATAATGGCACGTTGAGATGGCGAAACTATAGTAAACAGTAAATAAATAGTGTTATACAAACAAAGTTACAAAGTGTTTTATTTATACTCAAACCTGTATAACGAAGTAAAAGCCGCAAAAATTTAAAATTTTATGAAAAATATTTTTTAACAAAACTTGTTTTGTTTCTCATTCCCTTTAACTTTTGTTTAAAAAAAATTGTAATATTTTTCATATTAAAAAAAATATTTGAAGAAAACAAAAAACGGTCTCGAGTAAACATCCACTTCCGGTTTTTGAATATTCACCAAAAGCTTTTCAGTTCCAGTTTTTAACGATAAAACCTTAAGTTTAAAGTTTCATCTCAATCGGATTATTTTGAGATACAGCGCCCACAAACATTTTCACGCACGAAAACAATACTTCCCCTATATATAGTATATAGGGAAAGTAATAAACAAATAAAATCCTTAAGAATATAATCTTGTAAGTAAAGTAGACACAATAACAAACAATAAGAAAATGGTGATGTGGCCATCATAGTACTTTCCCTATATTTTACTCGAAAACTATGAGGTTTACGGAAAAATGTTAATCTTAATAATTTGTTCCTTTTTTAATTCTCTACAATTATTTGTTATATAAATTTTACGTAACTTGAATAGTTTATTAGCAATTGGTAAAAAATGTGAAAAATTTCAATTTTTATTTTTTTTCTCGAAATTTAAGAATTTTATCAAAAATATGTTGTAATAAAACTTATTTAGTTTTTTATTCCCTTTAACTTTTGTTTGAAAGGTTTTTTAAAAAAAATTATATTTAGAAAAATATAACAAAAAAACTAAAAAACGCCTCGAGTAAACATCCACTTCCGGTTTATGAATGTTTACCAAAAGCTTTTCAGTTCCAGTTTTTAACAATAAAACCTTAAGTTTAAAGTTTCAACTCAAGAGGATTATTCGTTTTTGAGATACAGCGCCCACCGACGAAATATGCACTAAAACAGTTGCTGATAAAATGAATTTTAAACCAAGCCACGAAAAATATAATGTCGAATATATAGGAAAAGGATAGACTATGCCATGAGGAGGAAGGGTGCACACGGCGTGTGCCGATCTACTCGCATCGAGTGTTTTTACGACGCGGCGGCGATGCCGCCAAAGACAGCGGGCTGTCTTTGATTTTTTATTGCTCGGCAAAAGAGCGATGAATACACTATACCTGTGTGCGAAAACCTAAAGTCGAACGTTTTGACTTCGGTCCGCTTTATTTCCACTCGCCGATCTGTCCTTTCGCATCGCGTAAACGAATTAACGAAAATTTTATTTTAATAAAATAAAAATAATTTCTGCCGTTATTCCGTACCTATGTACGAAAAATATATATGTGAGGCGGTCGGTCGGTGTGCACGATGCCAAAAGCGTTATTCGGTACGGGCGTGCGAAATAATTGTACGCGGCGGTCGGTCGGTGTGCACGATGCTAAAAGCGTTATTCGGTACCTGTGTGCGTAAAACCTAAAGTCGAACGTTTTGACTTCGGTCCGCTTTATTTCCACTCGCCGATCTGTCCTTTCGCATCGCGTAAGCGAATTAACGAAAATTTTATTTTAATAAAATAAAAATAATTTCTGCCGTTATTCCGTACCTATGTACGAAAAATATATATGTGAGGCGGTCGGTCGGTGTGCACGACGCTAAAAGCGTTATTCGGTACGGGCGTGCGAAATAATTGTACGCGGCGGTCGGTCGGTGTGCACGATGCTAAAAGCGTTATTCGGTACCTGTGTGCGAAAAACCTAAAGTCGAACGTTTTGACTTCGGTCCGCTTTATTTCCACTCGCCGATCTGTCGTTTAGCATCGCGTAAGCGAATTAACGAAAATTTTATTTTAATAAAATTAAAATAATTTCTGCCGTTATTCCGTACCTATGTACGAAAAATATATATGTGAGGCGGTCGGTCGGTGTGCACGATGCCAAAAGCGTTATTCGGTACGGGCGTGCGAAATAATTGTACGCGGCGGTCGGTCGGTGTGCACGATGCTAAAAGCGTTATTCGGTACCTGTGTGCGAAAAACCTAAAGTCGAACGTTTTCACTTCGGTCCGCTCTATTTCCACTCGCCGATCTGTCCTTTCGCATCGCGTAAGCGAATTAACGAAAATTTTATTTTAATAAAATAAAAATAATTTCTGCCGTTATTCGGTACCTGTGTACGAAAAACATATATATGAGGCGGTCGGTCGGTGCGAATAAGCGAATTGACGAAAATTTTATTTTAATATAATAAAAATAATTTCTGCCGTTATTCGGTACCTGTGTACGAAAAACATATATATGAGGCGGTCGGTCGGTGCGAATAAGCGAATTGACGAAAATTTTATTTTAATATAATAAAAATAATTTCTGCCGTTATTCGGTACCTGTGTACGAAAAACATATATATGAGGCGGTCGGTCGGTGCGAATAAGCGAATTGACGAAAATTTTATTTTAATATAATAAAAATAATTTCTGCCGTTATTCGGTACCTGTGTACGAAAAACATATATATGAGGCGGTCGGTCGGTGCGAATAAGCGAATTGACGAAAATTTTATTTTAATATAATAAAAATAATTTCTGCCGTTATTCGGTACCTGTGTACGAAAAACATATATATGAGGCGGTCGGTCGGTGCGAATAAGCGAATTGACGAAAATTTTATTTTAATATAATAAAAATAATTTCTGCCGTTATTCGGTACCTGTGTACGAAAAACATATATATGAGGCGGTCGGTCGGTGCGAATAAGCGAATTGACGAAAATTTTATTTTAATATAATAAAAATAATTTCTGCCGTTATTCGGTACCTGTGTACGAAAAACATATATATGAGGCAGTCGGTCGGTGCGAATAAGCGAATTTAAGGAAATATTATTTTAATATAATAAAAATAATTTCTGCCGTTATTCGGTACCTGTGTACGAAAAACATATATATGAGGCGGTCGGTCGGTGTGCACGATGCCAAAAGCGTTATTCGGTACGGGCGGGCGAAAAACTTATATGCGGCGGTCGGTCGGTGTGCACGATGCCGAGAGCGTTATTCGGTACCTGTGTGCGAGAGACATATACATGGTGGTGCACGGTGCGACGAGCGAATTTTCATTTTACGCAAATAAAGTCGAGTATTACGCTTCGTTTCGTCTTGTTTCACACACAAATGATATTTTCGGGCAGTGCTAAGTGGAAAAATAAAAATATAATTTCTCGCCGTTATTCTGTACAAATATGCATCAAACAGCTGTATGGGCGGTGCAGGTTGAAAGCGTTATTCGGTACCGGTGTGCGAAAAACCTAATGTCGAACGTTTTAACTTCGGTCCGCTTTATTTCCACTCGCCGATGTGTCCTTTCGTATCGAGTAAGCGAATTAACGAAAATTATATTTTAATATAATAAAAATAATTTCTGCCGTTATTCGATACCTATGTACGAGAAACATATATATGAGGCGGTCGGTCGGTCGGTCGGTCGGCGCGCACGATGCTACTAAAAGCGTTATTCGGTACGGGCGTGCGAAAAACTTATATGCGGCGGTCGGTCGGTGCGCACGATGCCGAAAGCGTTATTCGGTACCTGTGTGCGAGAGACATATATATGGTGGTGCACGGTACGATGAGCGAATTTTCGATTTACGCAAATAAAGTCGAGTATTACGCTTCGTTTCGTCTTGTTTCACACACAAATGATATTTTCGGGCAGCGCTAGGTGGAAAAATAAAAATTTAATTTCTCGCCGTTATTCTGTACAAATATGCAACAAAAAGCTATATGGGGTGGTGCAGGTCGTTCGTGTGAAAAGTGGAAGATTGAAAAAGAACGACCCGGCGAGCAGTATATGTATATATATCGCAAAGAAACGCCGAAATAAATATCCTTTTGGCTTTAATAAACCGTCGCATGGGTAAAATAAAATTAACTTGTTTAACAAATTTTTGCCTTATGCGACGGACGGAGAGACGAACAACGGCGGGCGACGACACACGGCAACGGGCGACGACACAACAACCAGTGTAGTGTAATGCCATTATATACGTTACGTGTAATAAGTCGGCCGGCGTGTTTTTAGTTTTTATCTCTTGTGGGGGAACGCGAGGTCTCAGTGTGTTCACCAAGCTGCTACTTCTCTAGTATTATATATAATATAAGAAGATGTGTGTGGTTTTGTGTGTTCGGTGTGCCTCATATAATCGTTCCCCATCATATATAATACACATAAATCATCATCGTCTGTTGAAAATAAAATCACGGCCTCACGTGTCTGTACAGTTCGATGTATTTAATACAAAACGACGACGAACCGGAGAGACGAACGACGAACAACGGCGGGCGACGACACACGGCAACGGGCGACGACACAACAACCAGTGTAGTGTAATGCCATTATATACGTTACGTGTAATAAGTCGGCCGGCGTGTTTTTAGTTTTATCTCTTGTTTGGGGGAACGCCGAGGTTTCAGTGTTGCACCAATCTGCTACTCTATTATAATATATAATAAGATGCGTGTGGTTTGTGTGTCGGTTGTGCCTCATACAAAAATCGTTCCCCGTATTTTACTACATATATAAATATATCATCATCGTGTTATTATCGTCTGTTGAAAATAAAATCACGGCCTCGCCGTGTCTGGACAGTTCGATGTTTTAATAAAACGAGACGCGAGAAATCAGTTGCCGCCCGAGGAAATTTTTTTCTTGTCTCTCACCCACCATATATATACCGTCTGTTGAATATAAAATCACGGCCTCGCCGTGTCCGGACAGTTCGGTGTTGAAAACTCTAACAGGTAGTTTGAACCTGTCCGAATAGCACGTTCGCGGGACCCATTTCGTATGTTCGTTAATTCGTTTATGCGTATGGCCCTTATGCGAGCACCATCAACAACAATTGCTCCATGCAGCACATCTCTATCGTCTGTTGAATATAAAATCACGGCCTCGCCGTGTCCGGACAGTTCGATGCTAAAAAAAACTCTAACAGGTAGTTTGAACCTGTCCGAATAGCACGTTCGCGGGACCCATTTCGTATATTCGTTTATGCGTATGGCCCTTATGCGAGCAACATGTAGACTGAACATGTAATATTTTTAAAGTAGCGGTGCGTAAAAACTCCGTGAAAATTCAAATGCAATAACTCACCGAATTCCGAGCGAGAATGAAAACTTATGTTGATTGAAATATATATATCATCATAAAGTCAGACGTTCGGGGGACCCGAGCGCGTGGTCCCCTTGGCCGAGACGATGATTTTCAATCTAACGAACAATGATGTTTTTTGTAGTGTGTGTAAGCCTTGGCGAGATGTGAAATTTATAAAATTTCTCTTCTCTCTCATGCCATATATATATATTGATGCATTTCGGAGTTGTGTGTGGACCGAGAGTCTCTCCACTCCTATTCTTGGTGTTCACACCGCCGGCCGGCCGCCGTGTGCTCGTGTACATGTGCCGTCGTGTGCTGACGTGTGTCTCCGGGCGCATTATCAAACAAAAAAATTCGTGGGTCTTCATAAATGTGTGAACGTCTAGTCGCAATATCGCCGTAGCACAACCGCCGCCCCGCGTTTCGTGTCTTTTACACAAGTTGCATCACGTCCACCGTCTTGACCCCGCCACAGGGGCGGGATAGGTGTTTTACTGGCGTGCTCTGTATACCAATGGAGTGACACGTTAACGTCGGGGGTCCGTGCACGCGTAAACCGGGATATGTGCGATGTTCCGTTCAGCAGAGAGCAGAATTACTACGAATTCTTGGTGTTCACCGCCGGCCGGCCGCCGTGTGCTCGTGTACATGTGCCGTCGTGTGCTGACGTGTGTCTCCGGGCGCATTATCAAACAAAAAAAGTCGTGGGTCTGCATAAATGTGTGAACGTCTAGTCGTAATATCGCCGTAGCACAACCGCCGCCCCGCGTTTCGTGTCTTTTACACAAGTTGCATAACGTCCACCGTCTTGACCCCGCCACAGGGGCGGGATAGGTGTTTTACTGGCGTGCTCTGTATACCAATGGAGTGACACGTTAACGTCGGGGGTCCGTGCACGCGTAAACCGGGATATGTGCGATGTTCCGTTCAGCAGAGAGCAGAATTACTACGAATTCTTGGTGTTCACCGCCGGCCGGCCGCCGTGTGCTCGTGTACATGTGCCGTCGTGTGCTGACGTAAGTCTCCGGGCGCATTATCAAACAAAAAAAGTCGTGGGTCTGCATAAATGTGTGAACGTCTAGTCGTAATATCGCCGTAGCACAACCGCCGCCCCGCGTTTCGTGTCTTTTACACAAGTTGCATCACGTCCACCGTCTTGACCCCGCCACAGGGGCGGGATAGGTGTTTTACTGGCGTGCCCTGTATACCAATGGAGTGACACGTTAACGTCGGGGGTCCGTGCACGCGTAAACCGGGTTATGTGCGATGATCCGTTCAGCAGAGCAGAATTTCGAACCACCTCTTTATTATAAATAAATGAGCTCGTCGTTACACCGGGCGCGCGCGCGTAAGCGCCGCCGCTCGAGTGTGCGCGACTAAACAAAGCTCCCTGGTTGATCCTGCCAGTAGTCATATGCTTGTCTCAAAGATTAAGCCATGCATGTCTCAGTACAAGCCAAATTAAGGTGAAACCGCGAAAGGCTCATTAAATCAGTTATGGTTCCTTAGATCGTACCACTTATCCTTGGATAACTGTGGTAATTCTAGAGCTAATACATGCAAACAGAGTTCCGACCGGAGACGGAAGGAGCGTATTTATTAGATCAAAACCAATCGGTGTCGGACGCGAGTCCGTTCATCGTACAACTTGGTGAATCTGAATAACTTATTGCTGATCGCACGGTCTCACACCGGCGACGCATCTTTCAAATGTCTGCCTTATCAACTGTCGATGGTAGGTTCTGCGCCTACCATGGTTGTAACGGGTAACGGGGAATCAGGGTTCGATTCCGGAGAGGGAGCCTGAGAAACGGCTACCACATCCAAGGAAGGCAGCAGGCGCGCAAATTACCCACTCCCGGCACGGGGAGGTAGTGACGAAAAATAACGATACGGGACTCATCCGAGGCCCCGTAATCGGAATGAGAACACTCTAAACCTTTTAACGAGGATCAATTGGAGGGCCAGTCTGGTGCCAGCAGCCGCGGTAATTCCAGCTCCAATAGCGTATATTAAAGTTGTTGCGGTTAAAAAGCTCGTAGTCGAATCTGTGTCCCGCGCCGCCGGTTCATCGCTCGCGGTGTCCAACTGGCGTGCCCGCGGGACGTCCTGCCGGTGAGCTTAGCCCGCGAGGGCGGCTCAACTTGAAATCCCATCGCGGTGCTCTTCACTGAGTGTCGAGGTGGGCCGGCACGTTTACTTTGAACAAATTAGAGTGCTTAAAGCAGGCTAAAACTTCGCCTGAATACTTAGTGCATGGAATAATAGAATAGGACCTCGGTTCTATTTTGTTGGTTTTCGGAACCCCGAGGTAATGATTAATAGGAACGGATGGGGGCATTCGTATTGCGACGTTAGAGGTGAAATTCTTGGATCGTCGCAAGACGGACTAAAGCGAAAGCATTTGCCAAAAACGTTTTCATTGATCAAGAACGAAAGTTAGAGGTTCGAAGGCGATCAGATACCGCCCTAGTTCTAACCATAAACGATGCCAGCCAGCGATCCGCCGACGTTCCTCCGATGACTCGGCGGGCAGCTTCCGGGAAACCAAAGCTTTTGGGTTCCGCGGGAAGTATGGTTGCAAAGCTGAAACTTAAAGGAATTGACGGAAGGGCACCACCAGGAGTGGAGCCTGCGGCTTAATTTGACTCAACACGGGAAACCTCACCAGGCCCAGACACCGGAAGGATTGACAGATTGAGAGCTCTTTCTTGATTCGGTGGGTGGTGGTGCATGGCCGTTCTTAGTTGGTGGAGTGATCTGTCAGGTTAATTCCGATAACGAACGAGACTCTAGCCTGCTAACTAGGCGTACTTTCGACATCTCAAAGGTCGGCGTCGGTATCGTCACGGTCGTGCAAACGGTCGTGCGTGCCGCTCGTTTGATTTTTACTGTCGGCGTACAATCAATTCTTCTTAGAGGGACAAGTGGCTTTTAGCCGCACGAGAATGAGCAATAACAGGTCTGTGATGCCCTTAGATGTTCTGAGCCGCACGCGCGCTACACTGAAGGAGACAGCGTGTCCTCCCTGGCCGAAAGGTCCGGGTAACCCGCTGAACCTCCTTCGTGCTAGGGATTGGGGCTTGCAATTGTTCCCCATGAACGAGGAATTCCCAGTAAGCGCGAGTCATAAGCTCGCGTTGATTACGTCCCTGCCCTTTGTACACACCGCCCGTCGCTACTACCGATTGAATGATTTAGTGAGGTCTTCGGACCGGTACTCGGTGACGTTTCGACGTTCGTCGATGTTGCTGGGAAGATGACCAAACTTGATCATTTAGAGGAAGTAAAAGTCGTAACAAGGTTTCCGTAGGTGAACCTGCGGAAGGATCATTAACGTATTTTTGTGTCGCACAATATATGTGTGTACGCGAAACAGATACACTGACGTTCGGCTTCTCGCATCTGAAAAACTCGTATATTTATATACGTAGAACTGATGCGTCGAAGCGTATTACTCACACTGTATTTTTGTACACACAACAACACACTGTGTGTGTGTACTCTATATACGAACCGGACGTTCGCATCTCTCTCGTTTTGACCGACCGATCGACGATATCATACCAGATATGATATATCCGATCTCAGTTGACTCGTATGGCTGATCCGTTGTCTGTTGACAGAAACATAAAAAGACACTGAAGTTTTGGGAGTATATATCCCATTCTTCCAGAGAGGGATGCTCGCATCGCGCCGCCTTACTACGGATGCATTCTGTATGGGCGCGCGCGCGGTCCGTCATCCGTTATAACAAACATATTTATTTTAAATAAAATATACTACCGATTGTAACCACCAGAGAGAGATAATATTACATATATATTATATATACATATACAAATAATAAATATTGGCACAAACAAACAAACAAAAACGAGCACGGACGATGTACGTACGCGTACACGTGCTGCGTCATGGGACCGCTCGTAGGAAGGCCGAGCGGTCCTCAGTCACCCGCCATCTGAAATGTTTGTTGATGCGGTGTGGCACTGGGTGTTCGCATCTCGAGATTCGAGAAAATACAACAAACACGATAATAATGTGCGTTGTATGTGTATCTTATCGACGAGAGATCCGTCACCTTGCTTTTACATATAAATATATATATATCAATATAATACATTGTGCGATATGTACGAAGACATATTTCGAGACAACACACGTTGGGTGTTCGCATCTCGAATTGCCGAGATCCGTCATCTGTTTGTTCCGGGCACCCTGGTTTTGTTACGGTTGTTTTATAACGCTTTACTGTGTAAATTCAACTGTAAAATGGGTTTTGAATGTATTTCGCCCGGCCAAACTTTATTTCTCGAAAATGTCGACAATTTTTCTGTTTACGACGATAACACAATAGTATCCGCCTGTTGGAGAAAAAGTATATGCGCAGTTAGTATTTGGGGGATGTGTCGGAGTCGTGGTCCGGTATCAGTGGTACCGTTCGCCCGGACACAAGCGGTGAGTGTTGTACACAAACACGCGCACACTTGGTCATCGCCGGTGTAATAACCAACCGCGCCGAGAGCGCGGGGCGGTCCTGTGCCAGTGGTGTACTCACGAACGCACGCTTATTCGGCGATTCGAGACGACGATTCCAAGGAATACACGACTCTGGCCGCTAGTCACACACCACTAGTAGTAGTAGGTGTATGGCTTGGCGCCTCCTCGAAAACTGTCCGTTGCGAAAATTTTGTCGACAGTGGTGAACGTGCACGCACACATTTCACACACATTATTAATAATGTCAGTCACCAAGTGTTGTAGAATACAAGATCGGAGGTTCGCCTCTGACTCGTTTCTCAAAACGCTGTAGTACACTACCCTGAACGGTGAATCACTTGGCTCGTGGGTCGATGAAGAACGCAGCTAATTGCGCGTCTTATTGTGAACTGCAGGATACATGAACATCGACATTTCGAACGCACATTGCGGTCCTTGGATACTGTTCCTGGACCATTCCTGGCTGAGGGTCGTTTCTATTTCCAAGACTGTCCGGTTCTCTAACGCACTGTCCGTGGCACTTTCGCGCTGAAAAACGCTCGTGGTGTGTGTGATGTGCGTTTGTGGGGAACGCCGGGACCAAATTGGAGGTTCGCTGTTTTTCGTCTCGACGAAAGATCCGTCCTCTTAAATCAAAAACTGTCGTTTGACTAAACGAACGAACGAACCGTGTTTTTGCTTGCGTTAACACACGCTAGAGAGAGGTGAGGTCGTCCTTACCGGCGTACAGACGAGATGAGAGTGCAGCCCTAAGTGGGTGGTAAACTCCATCTAAGGCTAAATATAACCACGAGACCGATAGCGAACAAGTACCGTGAGGGAAAGTTGAAAAGAATTTTGAAGAGTGTTTAAAAATTCGAACGGAATTTAGAGACGGCTATTCGCTGAAAGGCGCGTTTAGGAGTGGATCTATAACCCTCTCGTTAAGGCGCCCGGGTAATTACCCGTGCTCCTCCACTCCCCCCTTTTAATTTTTCATTGTAACCTAGCCGAACGGACTTATAGACCATGGACTCCCGTCATAAGTGCGACTGCGGTAAGTCATTTGCGACCCAGAGGGGCCTTCAAATGCATAAATGCAGATCGAGGCCGGGGACCAGCGCTTCGCCCAATGTCGATACCGAACTGGGTAATGTCTGCGGCTTCTGCAGCCGGAGGTTCGCCTCTTTCCAAGGGCTACGCCTACATCAGCGGCGGACCCACCCTGCGGAATACAACGCCGCCTTGGAAACAGAGGCAAAGGTCAAGAGGCGAGGTTGGAACCCCATAGAGATTGACAGGATGGCAAGAGCCGAGAGCAGATTCAAGGGGAAGAACCTCAATCTTTATCTCGCGGAGCGTACGGAGCGCAGTATCAATTCCATCAAAGGAAAGAGGAAGGAGGAAAGCTACAAATCTTTAGTAGCCAGATACAGAGAACAGGCAGAGGACTCGTCGGACCCTATTCTTGATGACGATGTCCCCACACTGTCGGCCTCTTCTCCGTTTCCCTCTTCTCTTAGCACCGCTCCCGAGATTGAGGACTGCAGCATCTTCGACAGCGTGCTGCTTCCTCCCCCATCTACACCAAGGGCTAATGAAGTACCCTCTGCCTCGGCCACCCCTCCTGCTTCACCTCCGAATGTCGTTGGACCCGACCCAATCCGGGAATTTATGATGGAACTGGTGTCCTCACTAGATGCGGAATGGAAGGCCATCTGCCTCCCAGTTTTAACCAGCCCACTTTCCTCAGCGAAGGAAAGCCTTGAGGTTTTAGCCGATTCCATCATAAAGAAATCCGGCGCGAAACTTAGACGCTCCAACCACGCCGTTACCTCGCAACCCACCGACCTCGATCCGAACCCCCCCAACAGGGTCCGGAAGAATCGATTGTATAAAAGGACTCAGTTCCTATACAATAAAAATAGGGCCGACCTGGCAGATAAGATCTTCAAAGGCTATAACATCCTAGCCCCCGACATTTCCCCTGACATAGCGTCCGTTGATCGGCACTACAGAGACATCTTCGAAGAACCATCCCGGAACGAAGTTCTGGCTCCGAATAACATCCCCGCTACCGACGACTCCCTCTACACTCCTATCTCTATAGAGGAAGTCGGAAATACAATCTTTCGGTACAAGAGCCAGGCGAGAGGCCCTGACGGCATGAGTCAGAGGGACCTCCTCAAACTTCCGGTGACGATAATAACTTTCTTCATTAATGGAATGACCCTGTTGGCCCATGTACCAAATGTGCTGAAATCTAACCGGACTATCCTAATCCCAAAATCCGACTCCGGGAGGGAAGACGTACGCAATTGGCGACCCATTACCATCTCCTGTATTCTTTTGAGGATAGCCAACAAGATCTGGGCCAGGAGACTAGGGGGACTCCAATTCTGCGAGGCGCAGAAAGGTTTCGTCTCTGAGGACGGCGCACTCATCAACAGCGCCCTTTTTCAGAACGTCATAAAACGTCATCGAGGGAGACGTCAACCTTATACCATCGTCTCCCTCGACTTGGAAAAGGCGTTTGATAGCGTGTCTCACCATGCTATCCAGACAGG
The DNA here is from genome assembly GCA_963969525.1 of Ontholestes murinus. Lineage (NCBI taxonomy): Eukaryota > Metazoa > Arthropoda > Insecta > Coleoptera > Staphylinidae > Ontholestes > Ontholestes murinus. The sequence continues at coordinate 31,504 of CAXAKX010000786.1, forward strand.
CCTAACACGTTTTGGAGTCGACCCTAGGGTTCGCCAATACATCGCAGCCAACTATGCGGACGTCTTTACCCGGATAGAGATCGGGGCGCAGTCCACCGCGCCCATAAAAATGTGCAGGGGAGTAAAGCAAGGAGACCCTTTGTCTCCGGTGCTTTTCAACATAGTAATAGACGAACTTCTCTGCAGCACGGACAATAACTTGGGATTAGCGGTTCACGGGGAAACTAAGGTAGCAATTCTTGCTTACGCCGATGACCTTATACTGTTGGGGCCCGGAAGGGAAGAAGTACGGTCCAACCTAAGAAACTGCACCCGATTCTTCGACAGAAAAGGTATGTCCCTCAACGTCGCTAAGTGTGCATGTATAGCCACAGCCAGAGTGCCCAAGAAAAAGAAGCTATACTCGACTACCAAGCCCCTGTTCAACATCTCCGGGACAACCATTAAGCAGCTGGGCACTATGTCGATGAAATATCTTGGATTCAAGGTCTCTATGATGGGCGCGGAAAAGCCCGATCTCACAGTCCTCAAAAATCAACTGAGGAATATAAGTAAAGCCGCGCTCACTCCCTCCCAGAGAGTCGTCCTCGTTAAGCAATTTCTCCTCCCCAAGTGGATCCATGGCTTCCAAAATCCACTATTATCCAGGAAGCTGCTTGAAGATGCCGACCGGGCCGTGAGAACCGAGATCCGAAAGTTCTGCCATCTCCCAAAATCGTGTACTTCGTCCTTCCTACACGCTGCACAGAAGGACGGTGGTTTGGGGATATTTAGTTTCCGGGAAAGAATTCCCGCAATCATGTACGGGCGCCTTGATAAGCTAAAATTTAACACAGGGCGCATTGCCTCAGCAGTCCACGAGGCAACGGATTCTTTCCGGAGGAAGCTAAAAGGGTTTTATAACAACCAACCCATCCCCAACACCAGCTGCTCCAACAACAAATGGGCAGAAGAACTACAGCGGTCTTGGTCCGGTAACGGTATACGACAATGCGGATCACTCAGAGGTTCCAGTTCTTGGATAGAACACCCTCCAAGCAACTGGAATGGGGAGACCTATTGAAAGGCCATCCAGCTCCGGGGGAACTTGCTCCCTACACACGCCAATGCTGCCAACAGGAGCAACGCAAGATGGTGCCGGTCAGGATGTGGGAAAATCGAGTCTCTCTCCCACGTCCTCCAAGGATGCCACGTTTCGCATCATGTGCGCATTAAACGGCATAACCGGACCGTCTTTCTTCTTGCCAAGATGGCCAGGAGCAAGGGCTGGGAGGTCTTAACAGAGAAACGTCTCAGCCTTCCTGACGGCTCGGTTAAGATCCCCGACCTCATCCTTCACAAAGATGTGGTCTCTATTATTTGCGACATAGGGATCCATTGGGAGGGCCCTAGAGACCTTAGCTCCGCGTATAATGCGAAAGTGGATAAATACAACGACGGGCCGACTAGAACAGCAGTCGAAAGGCTCTTCCCCGGATCAGTAGTTACGGTGTCCCCACTTATTTTAGGGGCACGGGGAACTTGGTGCCATCGCAACCTCGAACTCTGCGAGGCACTAGATCTTAGGACCGGGGATGCCTTGAAGCTTACCCTCGACTGCATTCTAGGCAGCATAGGTATCCACACGCATTTCAACAGGGTTATCTTTCACTAACCCGTTTCACAGTTCACGCTAGGTACAGCAATATGAGACGAACAGCAACCATCAGAGTTTGACAACAATTACACGCCTACTATTTTGTAATTTACACATAGCCAAATGCCTCGTCATCTAATTAGTGACGCGCATGAATGGATTAACGAGATTCCCACTGTCCCTACCCACTTTCCCCAGTGGATACGGGGATAGAATAGGTCCACAGCGGCTCGGCTTGTCGTAAAAGGCGACTCAAGAGCAGGCGCAAACCGTAAACCGCCAGCAGGTTCGCAAAGACCACTCGGGATCTCGGGCTACGAGCCCCGGGTGTAGGTTCAGCTGAGGGCACGGGGGTCTTGGCTTAACTGCCTGAACCGCGTGGAGGAGAAACCACCATAAAAACTCCCCAATCCTAAGGAGGTCCGCGCCGAAGGGATGAATGGCTGGCGGGTGGTCCAGCAGCAAGCGTGACTCACCAGAGGAGCACCGGCGAACTCCCTGGGACATGCAGCCTTCCCCGGGCATAGGAGCTCTACCCGGGGCGACGGTTAGATCTCCACAACACGTGGGAACAAAAATGAACAATACAAATCACAACAACCAAAAAACACAACAAGGAAACAAACTGAGGGAACAAGGGAAGAGCAAGGGCGTGCTCGAGAAGGCGCAGGGGAGCATACCGATGAGGCGCACGGCATCAAGCCCAAATATACCGGAAGCGCAGCAAGCGGAAGGCGTGAGGGATGGTACAGAACCAACAGATGCATCCACAACGGAGCGCGACAACATCAGGAGACCAAGATCGGACAACAACCCGGTGCATGAAAGAGACAGCGAGATTGAACCCGAAAGCGCGGAGAATAGGCTGGGATTTGAGGACGCTGAGCAAGGGACGGAGGTGGAACTGGAAAAAGCCATCGAGGCCATGGCGACAATTCTACAGGCCACAAGCCGATATTCGAGTGGTAAAATACAATTCAACAGACAGGAACAATTGGACGTCAGCGACGGCCTGCAAACATTGAACAATATAATGATCAGGTGGGCTTACAAGCTAGGGATGGCTGAAGGAAGAGCCAGAAGTGAGAAAGAAGACAGCTTGCAAGAAGCGGACAGGGCCAAAAAACACCAGCAGGATCGCAAAAAGGAAAACGCAAGTCCAGAAACGACAACAGAACGCAACAAAGGATAAAGAAGGGTGGATCGTTCAGAACAGAAGAGGGAAAAGAAGAACCTTCGCAAATGCGGTAGGAGACCAAGAGGAAAGAGGGACCAGAAATACGCAGAAGACCTGGGAAAGCCCTAAAAGAAAGAGACGACATGAGGTGACAGTGGAGGTAGAGGGTCTGGAGGACGCAAACCTGGCCTTCAGACAAGTGAAGACCGCACTGCAAGAAGGTAACATAGCACCCCTAAAAGGGGTAAAAATGCTGACCTCTGTCTTAGAGACAAAGGACGAAGAACAGGAGCAAAGGATACTAAACATCCTAAAGGATAAAGAGAGGATAAAAGCAGCTAAGACGGAGAAAAGGGCACCAGCCGTCATGATAACGGGGGTAAACAAAGGACGGACAGAGGACGGTTTCATCGAAGACCTGTCTACAGACAACGACGAAATCGCGGATGCCATGAGCGAAGATAAGAATGCAATAAGGGTGCTAAAGCGTAAGGATTGCAGATATGTGGGTAGGGAGAACTGGACGCTGCAGGTCAATAACACGCAACTATTCAGGAAACTAGTAAGCAAGGGTCGAGTAAACCTGGATCTACAATCCCTACACGTGGAAGAGTACATCGACATCCCCATGTGCTACCGTTGCTGTAGGCTAGGACACGTATCAAAGCACTGCAAAGAGCCACCCACATGCCACAAGTGCGGTGGTAACCACGAGGGGAGGGAATGTAGGGAGGCGCGACCGCTAGACTGCCCCAACTGCAAGAGGACGGGGATCAAGAAAGAGGACAGACAGCACACGGCAATGGACGGGCTCTGCCCGGCATTAAAAGTAAGGCTGGAACAGGCCAGGCAAAACATTAGGTATTAAATGGCGGGTAACACACAAACAAGCGAGGAGAACAGGAGGGATAAAACGATAAAGGTGATACAGGTCAACTTAGGCAGAGGAAAACAGGCTATGGAGGTGCTAAAGAGAGTAGCAACGGAAGAGAACGCGGACATATGCCTGGTACAAGAGCCATATCACAGGGCCACCTGGAGGGATACAGGAAAGTGGGAGCCGAAAAACGAAAGGCGGAAACATGGGTCAGAGAGGGGCTAGCCGGGATCACAAAGATCGATGAGGGGATCAGCGAATACACAGTGTTCATAACAGCGGAACACAAAAAGGGCAAGCTGTTGATAGCAAACATTTACAACGACCCCAACGGACAAATACCGGAGAGACTGGCCGGGGTCAGCGGAATCATCGACAGATGGGGCGGACCGAAAGTCGCGGCAGGGGACTGGAATGCCAAAAACACAGGCTGGGGAGGAGAGATAAACGACAACAGGGGCGAGTGGGTCGGAAACTGGATAGCCGCCGAAGGATATATCGTGGCAAACGACGCCAACGGACCAGCGACATATAGCAGCAGCAGGGGACAGAGCTGGGTCGACATGACCATAAGCAAGAGATGTCAAATAAACAAATGGAAGGTTTAAGAGGAAGACTCACTCAGCGACCACAGAATAATAACCTACGAGATCAGCGGAATGGAACGAGCGAACGACACAAAGAAGAAAATACTGGATAAGGACAGGACGAATTGGGAAAAGCTGAGGGAGGCCATCAGCGGGCAAACCTATGAAACACATACTGACATCGAGCGGGAGGCACGAGATTACCAACATAAAATACAAAAGCTGTGCAAGAAACATATAAAGTACAAAGAAGTGGGAAGCAGCAAGCCCTGGTGGACCAAGGAACTCGACCAACTGAGACAGACCACGGCCATGCGCAGGAAAGAATGGCAAGCACGAAGAGCAGGAGGGGGTCAGGACGAGGAACAGAGCAGAAACAATTACCTACAAACAAGAAGACAATATAAGCGCAGAATAAAGGAGGTAAAAGAGGAGAAATTCAAAAAGTTCATTCAAGACACATGCGAACAGCAACCATGGGACCGGGAATGGAAAATACTGGGGAAAGAAGGAGGAAGAAGCAACGTCAACAATACAAAACTAAAAGATGACGGCAATCCCATGGACGAGCACGAAGCGCAAGCGGAGATGGTAAGCAAGCACTTCCCGCCGGACCACGAGACAGAAGACTCGGAGGTCGAAAGAACAATCAGGCACCGAATACCCAACTACGGTGCGGGCAACGACATCGATGTCACAAAAGAAGAAATTAGGTATACTATAGACAGCATGAAGGGAGGTAAGGCCACAGCAGACGACGGAATACCGACAGAGGCTCTAAGGCACATATACCAAGCGGACGAGGATAAGCTATACGGCATCATAAAGAAATGCGTGAGTGAAGGAGTTTTTCCAGCGGTATGGAAAGCAGCGAATGTGGTACTGCTACCAAAGAAGGACGGGACGCAAAGGCCTATTAGTTTGTTACCAGCAATAGGCAGAATCCTGGACAAACTCATGAATAAGAGGATGCAATACCATCTCGAGACAAAGAGCGGATTATCAAAGGAACAATGCGGATTCAGGAAGGGGAGGGGCACGATACAGGCGGTACATGAACTAACCGAAATCGTAAAAAGGAACAGGGAAAATAAACTGCACACACTCGTGGTGCTACTTGATCTTGAGAATGCCTTCAACAAGGCCTGGCCGCCAGCGATAGACCAACAAATGGAGGAAGTGGGCATGCCAGACAATATAAGAAGGACAGCAAACAGCTTCATGGATAATAGATCAGTCAAACTGGGCAAAATTAAACAGGACATAAGCAGAGGCTGCCCCCAGGGGTCGAGCATGGGGCCAACGTTATGGACGATATTAATGGAGAGATGGTTTAAGGATATAAGCAAGCTAAACATGGAAAGAACAAGGAGGAGGAACATGGGACTCCCAGAATACGCATGGGACAGAAGCGAACAAGTCACCGCACAAGCATACGCCGACGACCAAGCGATCACAATAAATGGGACATCTGCCAAGGACATAGAAGAAACATGGAAAGAGGTGTGGGCGGCATGCAAGATCTTCGCAAACAGCAACAAACTAGAATACAACTGTGGAAAGACGGAGTGTATGTTCGTATACCAGGGAAAGAAAATCAGAGCGCCAAACATTGAGCTGGACGGGGAGAGACAGGAGATGAGAAGCAGTGTTAAATATCTCGGCATCACCATTGACACTGGGTTAAAATACATAGAGCACGTAAAACACATGAGAAAGAAGATTGCAAAAACATCAAGCAAAATCATCGGACTACTGAGGGGAAAATGGGGCAACAAACCGGAAACTCTAAAGACAATATACGAGAGAGTAGTCAAACCGGCCATGCAATACGGCAAGGAAGTGTGGGGCGCCAGGGCGAGAGACCACCGGATAATCAAGCAACTAGCCGCTACACAGAGACCCTTCTTACTGGCTATTACAAGAGCATATCGAACGACCGCGACGGCTAGCCTGCAAGTCCTAGCAGGAATAGCTCCCACGCACATAGAGGTGGAAATTGCGGCAAAGGACTGGGCTCGAAGTAGGTGCAGAGAGCGGGACAGGTGCATGACCAAACTGACACATCCAGCATGGGAGGGAATAGCGAAGGAAGGCTTCGGCGAGGGGATACGAGCAGGGGTAGACGCCTCAAAAGGAGAAGGGCGAGCGGGAATCGGCTGGTGTACAGAGACGGGAGGAGGAACAAGTCGCGGCTGCAAGAGAATACAGGACGGCACCAGCAGCCACGAAGCCGAGCTAGCCGCGATATTGGAAGGCTTAAAACAAGCGGCGGAGACGAACAACAACTACATTAGCATCGAAACGGATGTGAAAGCGGCGGAAGAAGCGATTTGGAACAAAAATACACAGAGCATGACGGCCATAACAACGCAAATCAGAGCGGAAGAACTAGGCAGAGCTGGCATCAAGGTAGCGGTGGTATGGGAAAGAGGCCACACAGAAAAGAATGTAAGAAATAGAATAGCACACGAGATGGCGCAAATGGGACGGGAACAGGAGGCAATTGACGACAACTCCATACATCCGGAAGGGAGGAAGACGATGCGAAATCGAAAAAGGAAAGAAATTATCAACGCATGGCAAAAGGAATGGGACCAGGACGACAGAAAAGGCTAACATATAGTCACTGCAAGGAAGTAGGCTGGGACAATATAGAATTAAACCGAGAGGCTATGCAGCTGGTTACCGGTCACGGCAACATGGCGGCATATCTCGAGAGGTTCAATCTGACGAACACTAACGGGACATGCAGCTGCGGAGAAGGAAGGGAGGACACCAGTCATATAATAGAGGCATGCCAGAGGGACGAAAGAAAGAGAGCGAGGGAGTCAGTGGTCAGAACGTGCGGGGATGCAGACATCAAACTAAGAAGAGAAAACAGGGCCGATAAGACGAATGTGAACAAGGTCAATGGATGGGCCAAAGAGGCAATGGAGCCCGACGACAGGGAAGACTCATGGGCGGCGGAAGATCTAACTGTAAATAGTAATAACTGAATGTATGCACATAAATATGTAAATAGTTCTAAGTCAAAATGTAAAAGCATGAACAAAATAAAAAAGACCGAACGGGGGCTTCCTCAACGCTAATTTGGTGAGCGGTGTTGGGATGGTGTTCCTGTTGGTGGTGGTGGCGTTAGATTGGGGGTAACTCAGTGGTGTCCGATGCCGAAAGGTGGGTGGACGCGAGGCCACGATATGCATTCCTGTCCCTACCCACTATCTAGCGAAACCACTGCCAAGGGAACGGGCTTGGAAAAATTAGCGGGGAAAGAAGACCCTGTTGAGTTTGACTCTAGTCTGGCACTGTAAGGAGACATGAGAGGTGTAGCATAAGTGGGAGGCGGCTTTGCCGTCGAATCTGAAATACCACTACTTTCATCGTTTCTTTACTTACTCGGTTAGGCGGAACGCGTGCGCTGTCCGCTAACCGCGGCGGTCTGCACGGTGTTCTCGAGCCAAGCGTGCCGAGTGGCGTGAAGCGTCGGTCGACCTCTCGGGGGAGGCCTTCGTCCGATCGCCGTCATATACTCCCGCGTGATCCGATTCGAGGACACTGCCAGGCGGAGAGTTTGACTGGGGCGGTACATCTGTCAAATAATAACGCAGGTGTCCTAAGGCCAGCTCAGCGAGGACAGAAACCTCGCGTAGAGCAAAAGGGCAAAAGCTGGCTTGATCCCGATGTTCAGTATGCATAGGGACTGCGAAAGCACGGCCTATCGATCCTTTTGGCTTGAAGAGTTTTCAGCAAGAGGTGTCAGAAAAATTATCACAGGGATAACTGGCTTGTGGCGGCCAAGCGTTCATAGCGACGTCGCTTTTTGATCCTTCGATGTCGGCTCTTCCTATCATTGCGAAGCAGAATTCGCCAAGCGTCGGATTGTTCACCCGCCTATAGGGAACGTGAGCTGGGTTTAGACCGTCGTGAGACAGGTTAGTTTTACCCTCCTGATGACTTGTCGTTGCGATAGTAATCCTGCTCAGTACGAGAGGAACCGCAGGTTCGGACATTTGGTTCACGCACTCGCTCGATCGGGCGGTGGTGCGAAGCTACCATCCGTGGGATTATGCCTGAACGCCTCTAAGGCCGTATCCTGTCTAGTCAAAGTAGGCAACGATACCTTTAGGAGTTCCGGGAGTCGAAAGGCTCTAAACCATATGACTTTACTAGGCGTGCGGTGTTCGCACCGCGCATCGCACTGGCCCTTAAATTGCCTGGCTGTGATGACTGGCGGACGACCGGATATTTCGGCTCGTCTTTGCCTCATCTCGAAAGGTCGACTATCGGTCCATATTTCGATGTCGGAACTCGGAATTGTTTGTAGACGACTTATGTACCTAGCAGGGTGTTGTTCCCGGTAGAGCAGTTACCACGCTGCGATCTGTTGAGACTCTGCCCTTTGCTTGGGGATTCGTCACGATGTACACACACGATGATGTACTTCTTGGTCGCGCACGACGATGATACATATCGTTTTATTCGTTCGAGCCGCCGTCGTTTTCTCATCACACACACATCGTGTGCTGTTGTGTTGTCGTTGTTGATGTGTTGTTTGCACGTATGTCTGCATGTGACACGAGCATAGGCTTGCTTCGTGTCCAGTTATCAGACTTATTTGGGCACGCACACACACACACCGCGCAGCACACAACCGTGTGTGATAAACGAGCGCCCGAACATACACGGATAAATACATGTTGCACATCAATGTGTGCGCACTAACGTACGTGTACGTACGTACGTCGTGATCGTACACCTCGAAAATATGCATTCATTTATTATTTTTTGAAGAAATTAAAATTGATAATTTTTTTTGATGATGATGATGATGTGTGTGTATAGAGCAGAGACGCCGAAAATCGTCGGGTCGGTCTCTGTTCGCGCACATCAGTTCACATAATATATTTTCATCATCGAGAGAGACACACACAAAAATAAAAAAAAAACACCACACACAGACTATCTCGTTCGATCTTCTCGCATGTTGTTGTGAAAGAAGAACGAGTGTGTGTGTTGTGTGTGGAGAAAAAGAGGCGACTAAACCAAACCATTACTACTTCTCTTACATTAGTTTAGTTGTAGTTAATGGGCGGGCGGCAGGTACACCTATTTTTATTAACAACACAAAAATTTATTTTAACAACGAACGAGAGAGAAGTACATTGTACACATTTTTTTTTAACAAAAATAATGTGGGTGTTCTTAAAATTATTACCAACGAAAAATGTTAATAAATTAATAAAATATTTATTTCATCCATCATACCAGTTTTATTCAGCCAGCCAGTTAAACATAAAATAACAATAATATAAGTATTAAATAAAAATATTAATTGATGATATGATATAATAATAATAATGCTGCTGGTAAAAATTACAATGGATAAACGATATTTTTTTAAAAATGGTCGATGGGCGTTATTCTGTACACGAATGGACATCAGATCTGCGGCCGTTATTCGGTACACGAATAGGCATCACATCTGCGGCCGTTATTCGGTACACGAATAGGGATCACATTTGCGGCCGCTATTCGGTACGTAAAGTGAATTAATTAATGACCGTTTTTCTGTACCCATATCCGTAACGAATGTATGTTAAATAAGGCGTGAGTGGTGGTGAAATTTCGCAATTTTCACACTTACCACCAATGTTTCCTTTCGTTTCGAATGAGCGAATGGACGAATTTTATATTATTATATAGTAAAAGAACTTTCGACAGTCATCCGGTACCGGTGTGCGATTAACCTATTTTTGGCGGCTGGTGGGTCGATGTGCACGATGCTAAAAGCGAAATTTCGATCGACACGAAATAATTTCGAAATTTTTACCACGGTTCGCATTTATTTCCGCTCGTCGATGTGTCCTTTCGTATCGCGTAAGCGAATTAACGAATATTATATTTTAATATAATAAAAATAATTTCTGCCGTTATTCGGTACATATGTACGAAAAACCTATATGTGGCGGTCGGTCGGTCGGTGAGTCGAACGTTTTGACTTCGGTCCGCTTTATTTCCACTCGCCGATGTGTCCTTTCGCATCGTGAAAGCGAATTAACGAAAATTTTATTTTAATAAAATAAAAATAATTTCTGCCGTTATTCTGTACCTATGTACGAAAAATATATATGTGAGGCGGTCGGTCGGTGTGCACGATGCCAAAAGCGTTATTCGGTACGGGCGTGCGAAATAATTGTACGCGGCGGTCGGTCGGTGTGCACGATGCTAAAAGCGTTATTCGGTACCTGTGTGCGAAAAACCTAAAGTCGAACGTTTTGACTTCGGTCCGCTTTATTTCCACTCGCCGATCTGTCCTTTCGCATCGTGAAAGCGAATTAACGAAAATTTTATTTTAATAAAATAAAAATAATTTCTGCCGTTATTCTGTACCTATGTACGAAAAATATATATGTGAGGCGGTCGGTCGGTGTGCACGATGCCAAAAGCGTTATTCGGTACGGGCGTGCGAAATAATTGTACGCGGCGGTCGGTCGGTGTGCACGATGCTAAAAGCGTTATTCGGTACCTGTGTGCGAAAAACCTAAAGTCGAACGTTTTGACTTCGGTCCGCTTTATTTCCACTCGCCGATCTGTCCTTTCGCATCGTGAAAGCGAATTAACGAAAATTTTATTTTAATAAAATAAAAATAATTTCTGCCGTTATTCTGTACCTATGTACGAAAAATATATATGTGAGGCGGTCGGTCGGTGTGCACGATGCCAAAACGTTATTCGGTACGGGCGTGCGAAATAATTGTACGCGGCGCTCGGTCGGTGTGCACGATGCTAAAAGCGTTATTCGGTACCTGTGTGCGAAAAACCTAAAGTCGAACGTTTTGACTTCGGTCCGCTTTATTTCCACTCGCCGATGTGTCCTTTCGCATCGTGAAAGCGAATTAACGAAAATTTTATTTTAATAAAATAAAAATAATTTCTGCCGTTATTCTGTACCTATGTACGAAAAATATATATGTGAGGCGGTCAGTCGGTGTGCACGATGCCAAAAGCGTTATTCGGTACGGGCGTGCGAAATAATTGTACGCGGCGGTCGGTCGGTGTGCACGATGCTAAAAGCGTTCTTCGGTACCTGTGTGCGAAAAACCTAAAGTCGAACCTTTTGACTTCGGTCCGCTTTATTTCCACTCGCCGATATGTCCTTTCGCATCGTAAAAGCGAATTAACGAAAATTTTATTTTAATAAAATAAAAATAATTTCTGCCGTTATTCTGTACCTATGTACGAAAAATATATATGTGAGGCCGTCGGTCGGTGTGCACGATGCCAAAAGCGTTATTCGGTACGGGCGTGCGAAATAATTGTACGCGGCGGTCGGTCGGTGTGCACGATGCTAAAAGCGTTATTCGGTACCTGTGTGCGAAAAACCTAAAGTCGAACGTTTTGACTTCGGTCCGCTTTATTTCCACTCGCCGATATGTCCTTTCGCATCGTGAAAGCGAATTAACGAAAATATTATTTTAATAAAATAAAAATAATTTCTGCCGTTATTCTGTACCTATGTACGAAAAATATATATGTGAGGCGGTCGGTCGGTGTGCACGATGCCAAAAGCGTTATTCTGTACGGGCGTGCGTAATAATTGTACGCGGCGGTCGGTCGGTGTGCACGATGCCAAAAGCGTTATTCGGTACGGGCGTGCGAAATAATTGTACGCGGCGGTCGGTCGGTGTGCACGATGCTAAAAGCGTTATTCGGTACCTGTGTGCGAAAAACCTAAAGTCGAACGTTTTGACTTCGGTCCGCTTTATTTCCACTCGCCGATATGTCCTTTCGCATCGTGAAAGCGAATTAACGAAAATATTATTTTAATAAAATAAAAATAATTTCTGCCGTTATTCTGTACCTATGTACGAAAAATATATATGTGAGGCGGTCGGTCGGTGTGCACGATGCCAAAAGCGTTATTCTGTACGGGCGTGCGTAATAATTGTACGCGGCGGTCGGTCGGTGTGCACGATGCTAAAAGCGTTATTCGGTACCTGTGTGCGAAAAACCTAAAGTCGAACGTTTTGACTTCGGTCCGCTTTATTTCCACTCGCCGATATGTCCTTTCGCATCGTGAAAGCGAATTAACGAAAATTTTATTTTAATAAAATAAAAATAATTTCTGCCGTTATTCTGTACCTATGTACGAAAAATATATATGTGAGGCGGTCGGTCGGTGTGCACGATGCCAAAAGCGTTATTCGGTACGGGCGTGCGAAATAATTATACGCGGCGGTCGGTCGGTGTGCACGATGCTAAAAGCGTTATTCGGTACCTGTGTGCGAAAAACCTAAAGTCGAACGTTTTGACTTCGGTCCGCTTTATTTCCACTCGCCGATGTATCCTTTCGCATCGTGAAAGCGAATTAACGAAAATTTTATTTTAATAAAATTAAAATAATTTCTGCCGTTATTCGGTACCTATGTACGAAAAACATATACAGGGTGAGTTTTTTTCGATGTTCTCTATGGGGATCTCGGAAACAATAAGAGATAGAGAAACGGTTAAATGGGGAAAGAAGTGTAGATTAACGAGACGAATAAAATTCCAATTTCAAAATTTTCAAAAAAGTCAAGGGAAACTAGATATTTTGAAAAAAGTAAAAAGTGTCAATTTTTTCAAATCAATATATCTCGGTTATTATAACAGATAGAAAAAATCTGTAGAGGACAAAGTTTTAGATAATTTTATGTAGATTAATAAAAAATAATCAGAAAATTTTTATCGCCATTATTTTCCGAGATATGATGCAAACTTACATTTTTTTAAATGGAAACCATAGTTGGCTATGGCCTCATTCAAAAGGTAATTTTTTTCTCTTTAATCCAATATTGTCGCGTGGGGGTCGTCGCGACTTCGAGATCAAAGGCAAAAGGATTTACTGACTAATTATTATTAGGGAATGAAAGGTTACTTACTTGAAAACAAACTTTCCACTGAACTATTTATTACTACACTTGACTAGACGACTAGATGTTGGGGCAACCTCTTTGCTTGCAAGCTAATTCGCGACTGTCCGTCCCCAGCGGCCCCACGGATCTTCCTCGATTCCCCTAATCAGCATAAAAATTACTTATTAACAATTATCGAGGAAGTCCTTGAATTCCGCTGAGCACGGGCGTACATACTCGCGGACAGGGAGCGACATGATATTTCCTGTCTCAAATATCCCCTGTCCGCGACATTACTCCCCCTTCAGTAAATCGGTGCCCCAACGATTACACAACTACCTTAGCCTAACCTAACCTATAGTACTTAGGGTCTCTAGAGTCCACACTACACCATCACTTGTGAGTCTATCCACTCTTGATGTGTCCGAGGCTGACCTCTTACTAGGAGACAAGTTGAGTTGGTCAAGCATCTTAGGTGACTGTTTTCTGTGAGCTGCTTTGTGGAGCATTTATGGTACTGGCCTCCCAACGACTTGCCAACCTGGCCCCCTTGGTTAGAGTACAGATATGGTGCTTCATTGGTGGATTTCCATCTAATTTTCCAGGTCAGGATCGTTGAACATGCCTTGTTCCTGGCTACTGCACTGCGGGGCACATTAGTTTGTCTGCGTTGCGTTGGATTTCGTTTGGGCCAGCTGCATCCATTAATGTAAGCTGCACTCTCTGCTTGCTGTCATCTTGGTGCGCCAATTGTGTTGTGACGATTCAACTTGCTCCTTTCAGATGTCGCCTCCCATCCTCCAGGTCCTTGGTATCTCGGCAGTGTGGGTAGTGTAACGGCTGCAAAAATACATATCGGCAGATTTCTTTCGTAATAAAAATAAATTGAAGTATAATACACTTTTAACTTACATCTACATTACTAATAATAATAAAATTACTCCTAAGGCATTTCTTCTAACTTTCCTAAATAAGTATCCTACTTGCTATTTTATTTACCTACTACCAATACTAATCTAATTATATCTAAGTACAATGATCAATTATTATTATTATGATTTCTCTACGGTGCCAATTACAACTTTATTTTTATTCTTACCCCTATTATCATTTATTTGAATTTTATTAAATCCTTCCTTTGTCGTATTTGTCCCTAACAAATCTCTACTGAGTCAATTTTCTGACTATAACTAATAAGTTAACTAAATTTGAAACCGTATGTTTGCGCCATATTCGCCCTACATTCACACATGTCAACTCTCGATACAATCAACATAATAGTAATCATCATCATTTAATCATTTCTCGTTTGGATCGCCCTTAAACTGGTACCGCCTACCTAACGTCTAGCGAAAATGTGGAGTCGCTGGATCAAGTAATACGGTACGGCACCGTTAACGTACACTTAACTCCCATTTCCTACAATATTTGCAGGTACTTCGCTCCAGCAGCGACGGGATCCATCCCTGTGGTATCCTTTCATAGGCCCCAAATATTACAATTAAACTTAATACTAAACTAAAATTATTAACAAAACTTTCATTTACATTCACAATCATTCTCTCGTACATCAGTATTCAATTGCATGTTGGGCCAATACTTAGCAAAAATAGGGTTAACTTTTACATTTGCGTCTCTGTTACGCGTATGCCTCGTTCTAATTCATTATTAGTAAATCTGACATTGAAACCATTGATCACGCCTCTTAAGGAGGAATGCTTTCTCTACTCCAATTATTAAACGGGGACCATTTAACTTTGAAAAATTTTAATAGAAATTTTAAAAACATCAATTTCGTCGTCAAAATGAACGGAAAGTATTTATCACTTGGGGTGTACAGGATGTTTACAAGGATCTTGGAGAGTAATAGGGCAGGGTGGATAACTCTATTTTTCATTAGTCTAATAGAATTAACTGTCCTCTCTACTTCAATTTCTGAATCTGGGGGTAGCAATATTAATGTGGACATTATTTCTATTATGCTGACACCGAAAGGTAAAAGGTATTTAGAATTTTTTTTAAATATCTCCGTTACTCGGGCTTCAATTTCAAAATTGTGCATAATATTTCTTTCGAACTCTACTACCTGAAGGGACAAGTTATTTATAGACTGTTTAATTTGACTGTATTGAATTTTTTTTAAATGAGGTGTTAACGGATTGAATTGTTTTAGTAATTAAAAATGTGAATTTTTTTTGTTGCTGAGATTTTGAAGAGTGAATTCGTAATGTATTCTGTCCTCATCAGACAAGGAAGAGCTGTGAAAAATTACCTGTTCTGTAGGCTCCTATTTTCAGGGTGTTAGATATATTCTTGCAGATCTTCTCCGCCTCCCCTAGGACGTATGTTCCGCTTTGAACTCGAGGCCAAATTCTGCAACATCCGCGACTCGCCATTTGCAATTATTAATTTAATATCTCCTCTTTCCTCGAAAGCGATCCCGTCATAATTGGCTCCCTGGGTAAGGTGCCGAAGTAAAATCACCAAACATACTAATTCGTCAAGATATTGGACCATTGTACTCTATCTAAAACTAAACTAAATTAATAGCTTATTCCTTATAAATGATTAGCCTGGATTCCTATAAAATAAACGTATAATTAAGTAACTTAACTTATTAATTAATTACCCTTTATTGCAAATTCAATCAGATATTTTTTCATCGAATGGTTGATAGTAAGGTGCTATTCGTGAAACATGCACCACGTCTGTTTTGGCGTTCGCCGTCCGACCCATTTGAACGAGATAGTCGACCCCTCCCCTCCTCTTAAGAATTTTATAAGGGCCGAACCACTTGAGTAACAGTTTTTCACTGCGACCAACTTTCCTTACAGGTGTAAAAACTTTGACTATGTCTCCTACTTCGTACTCCCTTTCAGTGTGTTTACTATCGTACCTGACTTTTTCTTTTTGTTGTTTTGAATGAATGTTTTCCACGGCGACAGCTCTCGCGTTTAGGATTTTGTTTCGGAATTCTTCCACAGTTTCATCCGTTGTTTCTTGTAATAATTGTGCTTCGGTTGGTAGGGTGGGGTCCCTTCCATATAACAAAAAAAAATGGTGAATAATTTGTTGTTTCTTGTACTGCCGTATTGTAGGCGAATGCAATGTGCGAAATGTAGTTGCACCAGTCAGTTTGTTTGGTATTCACAAACTTGCTCAATATGTCTACGATAGTTTTATTTAGTCTCTCTGTTAGACCGTTACAATTAGGGTGATAACTCGTGGTAAGGTTACTTCTTATACCCATAATGTTCTGGAGGCTTGCAATCATTTCCGATTTAAAAACTTGACCTCTATCTGATAGAATTCTCCTTGGGCATCCATGACGACATATGATATTTTCCATCAAAAATTTGGCTAATGACCCCGCTTTACCGTCCTTTATTGCCGCGATCTCTGCGTACCTCGTTGCGTAGTCGGTTGCCACAATAATCATAGTTTTTCCTATGCTCTTCCTAAAGGGTCCTAGTAGGTCAATTCCGATTAAATCAAATGGTTTCCCTACTTTTATTGGTTGCAGTAAACCGAGAGGTTTCCTATTTTCCATACCTTTTCTTGCTTGACAATCTGGGCAGCCACGGACGAATTTAATTATGTCATTTCTCATGCCGTCCCAAAAATATCTTGTTGCTACTCGATTTAGTGTTTTTGTGACGCCAAAATGTCCAGCCATGGGTTCAGAATGGTTGCTATAGAGGATGTCAAATTTTAAGTGACTTGGGATACAGAGCAGGTGTTTATTTCCTGATAATGCGGAATTTTTCTTATATAATGCACCGGTATCTATAACATAATTACGAGCTCTTCTTCGCATCGCGGACGTACCGAGAGTATTGGAGGGATCTAATATGATATTGATTATTTCTTGTAATTTATCATCTTGCTTTTGCTCCTTTATGATATCATCTGCACTTAATAGATATGTTGGAAGTTCGTTTGGCATTTCCTCATCAGCTGTTGTTGCTGTTTTGACGGGATGTCTAGACAAACAGTCTGCGTCCTTGTGCGCTGTACCATTTTTATGCACAACTGTGTAATTATACTCCGACAATTTAATCGCCCACCTCGCTAGTTTTCCAGTAGGATCCCGACAATATTTTAACCAGCATAGTGCATGATGATCCGTTACTATCGTGATGTGCCGCCCATGAACTAAGTGTCTTAAGTTACCGAGACTCCAAACAACCGCCAGTGCTTCCAGTTCGGAAATAGTGTAATTTTTTTCAGCCTTTGTTAGGGTTCGGCTAATAAATGCTACTGGGTGTTTACCGTCATACTTTTCTTGCAGTAGGATTGCACCAATTCCGTATCCGCAGGCGTCTGTTCTTAATTCGACATCTTTCGTTGGGTCGAAGTGAATCAAAACGGGAGCAGATGACAATGCATTTTTTAAATTATCAAACGATGTTTGTTGAGACACATCCCAAACAAAACCTCCCTTTTTTGTTGCGTTATGCAGGGGTTGAGCAATCATTGAATAATTTCGAATAAATTTCCTGTAAAAATTGCATGTACCCAAAAAACTTTGAACGTCTTTTGTGTTTGTGGGTACTGGGAATTTTTCGATTGCAGCAATTTTTTCAGGGTCAGTTTTAATTCCTTCTTCGTTAATTACAAATCCGAGTACTTTAATTTCCTTCTCCAATAAGATGCATTTAGAGGGTTTTAATTTTAAATTCGCTTGTCGGAGTCTCTCAAAAATGTTTTTTAATTTAACTATATGATCTTCAAAAGTTTCGCTAAAAACGATGATGTCATCTAAATAAATTAGTACGTCCTTCCATTTAAGTCCGTGAAAAACAATATCGGCCAACGCTTGAAATGTTGCTGGCGCGTTACATAATCCAAACGGTAGCACGTTGAATTCGTATAGGCCATTATGGGTACAAAACGCTGTCAGTTCTTTGCTTTCTTCTTTAACACCCACTTGCCAGTAACCGCTTAATAAATCCAGCGTAGAAAAATATTTGCTCTTGCCAAATGAGTTTAGGACGTCTTCAATTAATGGTAAAGGGTAGTTATTTTTCTTAGTCACGGAATTTAATTTTCGGTAGTCTACGCAAAATCTCCAAGAGTTGTCTTTTTTCTTCACTAATACAACAGGCGAAGACCATGGCGATTTGCTAGGCCTTATAATATTATTTTGCAGCATTTCCTCGATTTGATTTTCAATAACCTGTTTTTCTTTGTAAGATGTCCTGTACGGTTTACATTTTATAGGTGTCGTTCCTGGGTTTAGTTCGATCTC
The DNA here is from genome assembly GCA_963969525.1 of Ontholestes murinus. NCBI lineage: Eukaryota > Metazoa > Arthropoda > Insecta > Coleoptera > Staphylinidae > Ontholestes > Ontholestes murinus. The sequence continues at coordinate 49,929 of CAXAKX010000786.1, forward strand.
ATGTACTTGAAGGGTTGTAAAGCCTAGGTCGTCATTGTCGTCGGCGAATACGTCGGAAAATTCAGCGATTAATTCATTGACTACGCCCATTTGATGAATTGATAAGTGGCCTGTCGGTATACATTGGTTTTCTGAGATATTTCCATTTGGATCATCCGCTAAAGTAAACACGTTGTTGATTTCATTGCCTTCTTGCAAGAATCCTATGGTGGATCCTTCCAGAAGTCTCGTATCAACGAATGCATGCGATTTTATTTTAATTTTAACAACGTTGTTTGTTGAATCTGCAATCTCAATTAACTCTAAGTTTTTAGGGTTTAAAAACTGGTAATTAGGACGCAGTGTTGTTTTCCCTGGACTGGTGGGTAGTTTTGCAAAGCTGGTGATGCACTGCCCTGCTTCCACGATTAGTGTTTCCGTCAGCGTAGCTTTACTCTCTTGAGTAGGGTGATGATCGACGTCAATTTGCATAAGCTCTTCAATATCTCGGTTTAATTGTTCCATGTATTCATTTTGTTTGTTTACTTCTTTCTCTCTATCATTAAAAACTAATGACTTATCAACGTAATTTATCACGACGCCATGTTTTTTAAGAAAATTGTTGCCTAAAATAAGTGGTCTAGGAACATTTTTTAATACAAGGGCTGTACAGTGGGTTTTTAAATTTTCTACCGTGACTGTAAATGATGCTTCTCCTAATGCGTGTGTAATATTGTTATCCGCCGTACATAATAAGTGCTTGTTTGCTTTGGTTCGTTTAAATTTCCCTGCAAGTTTTTCTGATATGATGTTTTGACAAGCCCCTGTGTCGATTACAATTTCCGTTGTTATATCATTAATTTTTCCGAATGTTGTTAGTATATCTGATTTGGTGTGGTACGAATTTGCGTTGTAAAAGGCGGCACTGGGCAATTTTAGTGACGCCTCTCTTCGTTTGGGTAGCCTCTGTTGTATGTCTTGTTTTCGGGAAGTGGTGTAGGTGCCATACATGATCGTGCGGTGTGTCCAGGTTTCTGACATCGAAAGCAAATTGGTCTACCATCACTGGTCCTCGAAAATTGCCGATGAGTGTTGTTTTTTCCGTTGCGCCGTGGTAATTGAAAATGCGGATTTAAATCGTTATTTATCGGAGGGTGATTGTTGGGGTGATAATGGGAATTTTCTTTTGCATTTTGTGTTTGCGAATTATTGGTCGGAAATATGTACGGGTTATGAAAAGGGTGTGTAGGTATGCTAGCATGCGTGTTGTAAGTATGGTGGGGGACGAGGGGATCGGGTTGTTGCAGAAAAGGATTCGTATTTTGAATAAAGGGGTTGCAACCGAATGATAATCTTGCAGTTAGTGCCGCTTTCTGAATGTCGCTCATTTTTAATACTACTTCTTTTAATTTCGCTTTGGTCATACGTGACGAACGTAGCTCTACATATGTTTCTAAGTAGATGGGATGCAGTCCGGCCAAAAAATATTCGATTAATCTTTCGTCGCTGACCTGTCCTAACTCTTCGCATAATCTACTCACATCATAGTAGTACATTTTAATATCTTCGTTAATACCCTGTTTCCGACAAGCTAATTTTAATTTAATATCACCCATTGGATCGTCTCCCCCAAACTCTGCAATAAAAGCAGCTTTGACATCCTCCCATGTTTTATCAAAGTTTATTGGTTGTGTCCTAAATTTTGCGTACCAAAAACATGCTTCGTTTGTGAGGAAAGAGCCGAAAAAGTGAAGCCGGTATTTGTCATCCCAACCATTTGAAAACGAGGCTTGTTCAAAAAGACGAAGAAATGATATAACGTTGTGAGTCGCGGGGTCAAATGTTGTGGGTGTTGTGAATTTCGGTTGTGCGGGCGTGAGAGAGGTAAGATTTGCGTCATAAATTGTCGAGTTGGCCATTTTTTGTGATGGTATTGTTGTATGCTCCCGGAGTTGGTTTGCACTTTTTGGAAATTCGGCGGTCGCTGTAATGTCCTGAGCTACGAATTGAGGTGGGTGGATTTTTGTCGTATTTAAATCGTCACTCGAAATAATTGATTCTGCCGACTGCGTTTCCGACATAGACCAATTGTCGATGTTTTCCTGAATAAATACGATTGGTTCTAATGGTTGACTGTAGCCCGTTTTTAAAATAGCCGATGTATTGTTATGAATTTTCTGTTCTTCGGGTACGGATTTAGTGGGCGAACGCGCAGTTTTATTACTACCGGTAAATACTTCGCCAGCGTTTGTATCAAAAATTTCGGTACTTCTGGTAGTCGGGCGAAATTCAGCGAATTCCTGATCGAATATTTGTGCTTGATAGCGAGTGTTGTAATTTTGCTTCTTTTTAGACATTTGAGTCCGAGTTAATGCACTGCATTTAATTTACACATAGTTCGCAAGGTCGCGGTTTCGTCTTACAATTATAACACTCGCTAACACTCACAGCATGCACGTATTTATTACATTTACGTTTCCTATTGCCCTTGACCTCAATTAATTAAATTCTACATAAATTATTATTTTTTCTACAACACATTAAATATTAAACTAAAATTAAACGGGTTTGGCGCCTCCACCACATGTCGCGTGGGGGTCGTCGCGACTTCGAGATCAAAGGCAAAAGGATTTACTGACTAATTATTATTAGGGAATGAAAGGTTACTTACTTGAAAACAAACTTTCCACTGAACTATTTATTACTACACTTGACTAGACGACTAGATGTTGGGGCAACCTCTTTGCTTGCAAGCTAATTCGCGACTGTCCGTCCCCAGCGGCCCCACGGATCTTCCTCGATTCCCCTAATCAGCATAAAAATTACTTATTAACAATTATCGAGGAAGTCCTTGAATTCCGCTGAGCACGGGCGTACATACTCGCGGACAGGGAGCGACATGATATTTCCTGTCTCAAATATCCCCTGTCCGCGACAATATGACATACGACATAGTTATTTTTAAAAATAAGTGAGTTATAGTCATTTTAAATTTTATTATAAATAAAAAATGGGTAGCCATGAAAAAGATGAAAGTAAAACAATTGCAGTTGTTTATAATAATAGCAATATTGTAATTATTAGTTCTACAAAGTTAAATAAAACTGAAAAACCAGCATAAGAATAAAATTTTGTAATTATCAAATGGCTTCCTGTATGTGGTATAAACTTATTTGTCAAGAGGATAATACGTTTCTTACAAAAATATTATGAACAGATAAATCGCGATTCACTAATTGTGGTATTTTTATTCGCCACAATGAACATAGATGAACATAAGAGAATCCACGAGATGTTTCACAGAGTAAACTACAAATTAAATTTGGGTTTAATCCATGGTGTGTTTGGATTAATAATTCTCGGTCCATATATTTTTGAAAGCTCACTAAGTGAAACTGATTACTTTCATTTTCTTCAGAAAACAGTTGAAGATACGCTCGATTAATTAAATTTATCATTACAAGCAAGATTAAAATGGTTCCAATATGACGGTGCTCCACCTCATAACATGTTGGCTTTACAAATTATTTAAATGATGCTTTTCCAAACTCATAAGTGGGAAGAAATAAACCAATCCCAGGGCCACCTAGATCTCCCGATCTGCGCGTTTTAGAATTTTTTCTGTGGGGTTATGTAAAAAAACAAAGTATATGAAAAATCATATCAATCTGTGGAGGATCATAAACTAGTTGTTATTGAAACATTTAATTCAATTTACATGAGAAATTAAAAAAACGATAAATTCAATTTTAAAAAGATATAATTTATGTCATAATAGTATTAATAGTGGACTCTTTCACCATATTTTTTTAATATTAAAAATTGTTGATAATTACAGAATCACTTTATGCAGTTGTTTCATTTTGATTTATCTCTGTTAAACTAATAATTACAATATTGCTAATATTATAAACAACTGCAATTGTTTTACTTTCATTTTTTTCATGGCTATCCATTTTTTATTTATAATAAAATTTAAAATGACTATAACTCACTCATTTTTAGAAATAACTATGTCGTATGCCATATTAGATAAAAGAGAAAAAAATTACCTTTTGAGTGAGGTCACAGCCAACTATGGTTTCTATTTAAAAAAATGTAAGTTTGCGTCATATCTCGGAAAATAATGGTGATAAAAAATGTCTGATTATTTTTTATAAATCTGCATAAAATTATCTAAAACTTTGTCCTTTACAGTTTTTTCTATCTCTTATAATAACCGAGATAAATTGATTTGAAAAAATTGACACTTTTTACTTTTTTCAAAATATCTAGTCACCCTTGACTTTTTTGAAAACTTTGAAAGTGGAATTTTATTCGTCTCGTAAATCTACACTTCTTTCTCCATTTAACCATTTCTCTATCTCTTATAGTTTCCGAGATCCCCATAGAGAACATCGAAAAAAACTCACCCTGTATATGAGGCGGTCGGTCGGTGCGAATAAGCGAATTGACGAAAATTTTATTTTAATATAATAAAAATAATTTCTGCCGTTATTCGGTACCTATGTACGAAAAAGATTTATATGAGGCGGAGGACGAAAAATTTATTTTAATATAATAAAAATAATTTCTGCCGTTATTCGGTACCTATGTACGACACACATATATATGAGGCGGTCGGTCGGTGCGAATAAGCGAATTAACGAAAATTTTATTTTAATATAATAAAAATAATTTCTGCCGTTATTCGGTACCTATGTACGAAAAACATATATATGAGGCGGTCGGTCGGTGCCAATAAGCGAATTAACGAAAATTATATTTTAATATACTAAAAATAATTTCCGCCGTTATTCGGTACCTATGTACGAAAAACATATATATGAGGCGGTCGGTCGGTGCGAATAAGCGAATTAACGAAAATTATATTTTAATATAATAAAAATAATTTCTGCCGTTATTCGGTACCTGTGTACGAAAAACATATATGCGGCGGTCGGTCGGTGTGCACGATGCCGAGAGCGTTATTCGGTACCTGTGTGCGAGAGACATATATATGGTGGTGCACGGTGCGAATTTTCATTTTACGCAAATAAAGTCGAGTATTACGCTTCGTTTCGTCTTGTTTCACACACAAATGATATTTTCGGGCAGTGCTAAGTGGAAAAATAAAAATATAATTTCTCGCCGTTATTCTGTACAAATATGCATCAAACAGCTGTATGGGCGGTGCAGGTCGAAAGCGTTATTCGGTACCGGTGTGCGAAAAACCTAATATTTCCACTCGCCGATGTGTCCTTTCGTATCGAGTAAGCGAATTAACGAAAATTATATTTTAATATAATAAAAATAATTTCTGCCGTTATTCGATACCTATGTACGAGAAACATATATATGAGGCGGTCGGTCGGTCGGCGCGCACGATGCTAAAAGCGTTATTCGGTACGGGCGTGCGAAAAACTTATATGCGGCGGTCGGTCGGTGCGCACGATGCCGAAAGCGTTATTCGGTACCTGTGTGCGACGGTGCGATGAGCGAATTTTCGATTTACGCAAATAAAGTCGAGTATTACGCTTCGTTTCGTCTTGTTTCACACACAAATGATATTTTCGGGCAGCGCTAGGTGGAAAAATAAAAATTTAATTTCTCGCCGTTATTCTGTACAAATATGCATCAAACAGCTATATGGGTGGTGCAGGTCGTTCGGGTGAAAAGTGGAAGATTGAAAAAGAACGACCCGGCGAGCAGTATATGTATATATATCGCAAAGAAACGCCGAAATAGATATCCTTTTGGCTTTAATAAACCGTCGCATGGGTAAAATAAAATTAACTTGTTTAACAAATTTTTGCCCTATGCGACTGACGGAGAGACGAACGACGAACAACGGCGGGCGACGACACACGGCAACGGGCGACGACACAACAACCAGTGTAGTGTAATGCCATTATATACGTTACGTGTAATAAGTCGGCCGGCGTGTTTTTAGTTTTTATCTCTTGTGGGGGAACGCGAGGTCTCAGTCTGTTCACCAAGCTGCTACTTCTCTAGTATTATATATAATATTTAATAAGATGTGTGTGGTTTTGCGTGTTCGGTGTGCCTCATATAATCGTTCCCCATCATATAATACACATAAAATATCATCATCGTCTGTTGAAAATAACATCACGGCCTCACGTGTCTGGACAGTTCGATGTATTTAATAAAACGACGACGAACCGGAGAGACGAACGACGAACAACGGCGGGCGACGACACTCGGCAACGGGCGACGACACAACAACCAGTGTAGTGTAATGCCATTATATACGTTACGTGTAATAAGTCGGCCGGCGTGTTTTTAGTTTTATCTCTTGTTTGGGGGAACGCCGAGGTTTCAGTGTTGCACCAATCTGCTACTCTATTATAATATATAATAAGATGTGTGTGGTTTGTGTGTCGGTTGTGCCTCATACAAAAATCGTTCCCCGTATTTTACTACATATATAAATATATCATCATCGTGTTATTATCGTCTGTTGAAAATAAAATCACGGCCTCGCCGTGTCTGGACAGTTCGATTTTTTAATAAAACGAGACGCGAGAAATCAGTTGCCGCCGAGGAAATTTTTTTCTTGTCTCTCACCCACCATATATATACCGTCTGTTGAATATAAAATCACGGCCTCGCCGTGTCCGGACAGTTCGGTGTTGAAAACTCTAACAGGTAGTTTGAACCTGTCCGAATAGCACGTTCGCGGGACCCATTTCGTATGTTCGTTAATTCGTATATGCGTATGGCCCTTATGCGAGCAGCGTGTTTTGACTGGAACCACGTCCTCTAATAAAAACGGTCACAACACCATCAACAACAATTGCTGCATGCAGCACATCTCTATCGTCTGTTGAATATAAAATCACGGCCTCGCCGTGTCCGGACAGTTCGATGCTAAAAAAAACTCTAACAAGTAGTTTGAACCTGTCCGAATACCACGTCCGCGGGACCCATTTCGTATATTCGTTTATGCGTATGGCCCTTATGCGAGCAACATGTAGACTGAACATGTAATATTTTTAAAGTAGCGGTGCGTAAAAACTCCGTGAAAATTCAAATGCAATAACTCACCGAATTCCGAGCGAGAATGAAAACTTATGTTCATTGAAATATATATAAATTATATTTTTCGGGTTGGTTTTGGTGTTTTTAAAAACTTTTATTTTTTCTTGACGCGAATAATTTTGATTTATTTTAATATTACATAACTTATAACGACGAATAATATAATGATATTAATATAATAATAATGATTACATCTTACTACTCTTAATATAATAATAATAATGAATGAATGAATGTGCGCTCGTGGCTTGCGGTCCTATTTATAATAATATGGAATGATAACTAAGCAAAATGACATCTGGTGTTATTGCGGATGAAATTGGAGTGTTAGCAAATACCTATAAAATGATGCAATAATAATTAAATATATTTCTTAACAATTAAAACAATTAATAAATAACAAAAGATTGTCTTATTGTAGCCGCAAGGTTACTCCTACCCCCTTAGATTCGACACACTCCGGGTGGAGAATTTAGGGAATTGTCCATGGGGGCAACGTGCCGAAGTTTCTTCTTTAAAAATTTGATTCCTAAAATTAGGGCACAAATTAACACTAACACATATAACGAAAGTGTCCACGCACTGGGGCTTAAGGGTATAACTGTTTCTGTAATTTGGGGCATTGGGGATAACACGGGCATGTCTTCTAATTTCAGTCTTTTAAGATGAATGGTAAAATTGTTTATGTTGTAGTTTTCCAGTTTTTGTTTCGATGCACTAATAAACACGGGGCTTCCAGATATTGCTTCAATTTTGGGAATTTTAATGTCCTTGTAGAATATCTGGCACTCATCTGGCTCGATCAAGAAGACACCTTGAAGTTCTGTTGTTTCCTCGTATTTGGGACATGTGATTTTAAGGGTTTCTTTCTTAAGCATATATCATTTAGAGGACAAATTTTAGAATTAAATTTTGATTTTAATAAGTATTTAATATTCGGTATTATTGTTACATATTCTGATTTGTACTTTGCAGGTATTAGATGTAAAGCGTAAAGGTCAAATGAATATTCGTAATTTATTGGAAGATGAAGAAAATAATGAATTTTTGTTTTGTCAATTTTGCAATTAACTGTCATTATAGATTCAAAGTCAAAAATATTTTCTAATTTCATTTCGAAAGGTAGTTCCTCTTGGTAATGGATAGATATTTTTTCTAATTCGTCAAATAAATTTTGAGGTCTTATTATATCTGGGTTTAAGACTCTTAATTTGCAGAACGTTATTGAGTTAATAATTTTGTGTAGTATGTTTCTAATTGTACCGAAAAGTAAAAGCATCTGATTATATAGGTCTTTCGCATACAGAATATGTTGGTGGTCAATCTCTTCTTTAAAAATTGCATGTAGTTGCATTATTCTAGATTGTAGAGTATTTTGATTATGTGCAATGTCCTGAAGAGTATTATTAAAATTCTTTATTATTTTTGAGTTTACACTATATCCAAATTTTATCTGATTTTGTAAATTATTTTGGTTACTTGCCAAATGTTCTAAAATTTTGTTTATTCTTTTCTCGTCACGGGCGTCCATATTACCGCTTATCGATTTAATGATACTGCCTAATCCATTTATCAAGCCTCTTTTAGTTCTTTTGGATGAAACATTTAATTGAATAGTATTAATTTGATCAATAATATCATTTCTAGTGTAATTTACCAATTTATTATAGTTCTGAAATTCTAGTTTAAATTTGGAAATATTGCTCATGGTGCTTATCAAGAATTCATATTGATAATTTAGATTTTCAAATTCATTATATATGGGTTTAATATCATAATGATATACTATCGTATGTTTGGTTTTTTCAAGCTTTGCTGTGCCTAAATTCACAGGAATTAATCCGATATTTTCGGTGATATTTTTAACTTCAAAACACATTACATGCGGAAGGAAGATCAATCTGAAATGAATTATTTTTGTTTACTAATTTTTGGAATGTTCAGATTTAGTATAGTTCTCAAAAAATGACTTTCTTTGCTGGACTAAACTAGGATTTGGAATTATCGAAGATGATGGCCCTGGTACTTCATCATCAATTTTTGGTGTACCCAAATAGATGTTTATTCGTAATTTAGAATTTTGGAAGATATAATTTATCATATCTTTAACTAAATTATAGTCTAATTGATCTAGGCCACAACCTAATTTGGGAATTGCTAATTTAGTTATATTTTTGTCTAAACAGAATTGTTTTAAATTTATCAATGTATTAAACAAACATTTTAAAGTGGGTTTGTCGAAATAATTTTCTTTAGTGATCAAATAAATAATATATCTACCTTCTTCTTTAATATGACAGAGAGAATATAATTTTGCGTTCTGTTTTGATAAATCTCTAATTTTACCAAATCTTAATTTAAATTCACGTGCTATTCCTGCACTCATTTTTAAATCTCTACTCACACAGTGAGCGAGTGAGTATTCTAGAGGGGCATTGAATAAGTCATCTGAATTTTCTCTTACATTTTCATTGTTTATTTCTTCATTATTATTTAACATCTCAATAAATGTTTCAAAATTTGGGGTTTGTTTTAAATTAGATCTTTTGACTCTGGGACGTTTAATATTTGACAAATGAATTTTACTTGATTGATTATGATGTCTGGTTTCTATTTCTGCTGTTTTACGATTAGGATCAATAGTTTGAATGTTTTCTTTTTGATATTTATTTTTAGTTTTTGATTGTTTCTGTTTGTTTTTAATAAATACCTTTTCTGGAATTTGCGGAATGTTTTCTCGAGTTATATTTCTTTTTGCAATAGCTTGGGCCTTATTTTCGTTTATAGTTTCATTAATTTTCCTGTACAACAATTTTACCTTTTCTTTATGCGTCTGAACGTAATTATTAGTTAAAATGGTTTCTAAATCAATATCCAAAAGTGAGTTATTATCAATGTGACCGGAAGTGATTTCGAAAGGTTTTAATTTGGTTGTAGAATGTAGAGTATTATTATATGCTAAAATAGCGTAAAGGGCTTTAATTTCGACTGGTTCATTTTTGTACATGTGATGAAGGGTTTCATTGCTGTTGGTGTCTCATTAAATTTTAGTTTAAGGGGTTTTCGATCGTATTTAGAAACGAGACAAATTTCACATTCGTTAATGTAATCCTGTATAGTTCTCCTCATGTTTGGCCAATAAAATACCTTTTTTAATTTTGCTTCTGTTTCGTCTATGCCGCGATGATTAGTTTTTCCCTCGTGATAATTTTGTATGGTTTCTAGAATATCATTATTGTCTTCGACGTCAGACAAGAGACTTGAAAATTTAGTCATTTTAATGTTTGAATTTTTAAAGTATTTTTGAAGGACGTTGCTAAATTTTTCATATACTGGGCTTTCGAAATAAAGATAATAATTCGTATTAGGGACGATGTATTCTTTGATGAAGTCGACTACTTCTTGATTAAAATTAGATTTAGAGAATTTAATGTAAATACGCATTTTCTTTTGTTTGAATAAGTAACTAATTTTTGGTTTGGAAGGGGAGTGTTTGACCTCCGAAATTATTAATTGGTTATCGCCAAGATTTACTGGTTTGTCTGCAATGGGAACTCCTACTATAGGGTGCTCTAGGTTAGAATGAATGGTTGCTCCATCATTCGCTTCTTGGTTTACATGAATTGTTTCCGCGGGTTCTACAATAACTGATGACGGATCATTTTCAATCTCGTCAAAATTTTTCAAATATTCTTCTAAATTTTGGGCATATTCTTCGTTAACATTTAGTTCGATCCTAGATAGTGCGTCAGCATTTTTGTTTAAAGTACCCTTTTTATAATCGTACTCCGAAAGTTTTAATCGCCATCTTACTAATTTAGAATTTGGTTCTTTTATGGACATCAACCATTGGAGAGGCCTGTGGTCAGTGACTATTTGGAAGGTGCGTCCGAATAAATAAGGGCGAAAGTATTTGACAGCCCAAACTATGGCAAGAAGCTCTTTTTCTATAGTGGAATATCGAGATTCGGAATCATTTAAAGTACGGCTGGCATATGCAATGGGTAAATCTGAACCGATTTTACCCTGTGACAAAACAGCGCCCAGAGCTTGATTACTGGCGTCTGTAGTAAGTATAAATGGTTTTGTAAAGTCCGGATATTGTAATAAAGGTTGATTCGTTAGAACATTTTTGCACAGATTAAAACAATTTATGTATTCGGAATTTTCAATGTCGATAACAGCATTTTTCTTTAAACATTTCGTCATGGGTTTCGTCAGGTCGGCAAAATTTTTAATGAATTTACGATAATAACCTAACAGTCCTAAAAATCCTTTTATCTGTTTTATTGTTTTTGGGATTGGGTAATTTTGGATAGCTAATACTTTGTCAGGATTAGGTTTAACTCCTTCGGGTGTAACTATATGTCCTAAGTATGAAACTTCTTTACGTAAAAATTCTGATTTGTCAAGCTGAATTTTAAAATTTGATTCTTTTAGTCTTTCGAATACTACTGTCAGTCTTTCAATATGTTCTTGTAAACTGGTTGAAAAAATAATAATATCGTCCATGTAAACTAAACAAGATTTGTTTTGAATACCGCGTAAAATTTCGTCCATGACACGTTGGAAAGTAGCGGGTGCGTTTTTAAGTCCGAATGGCATTCTAAGAAATTCGTAATGTCCATGTTCAGTGTTAAATGCGGTTTTAGGAATGTCGCGTTCATCTACCTCGATTTGGTGAAAACCTGACGCTAAATCTAAAGTAGTAAAATACTGAGCCTTGCCTAATTTATCTAAAAGGTCTGTAATATTGGGAAGAGGGTACCGATCACCCACAGTCTTATCATTTAGTTTCCGGTAGTCAAAGACAACACGCCATTTCCGCTGGCCTGATGCGTCTAATTTTTTTGGGACTATCCAGATAGGGGAAGACCATGGACTAAATGATGGTCTTATAATATTTTGCTGAAGCATTTCGTTAATTTGTTTACTCACTTCCGCTTTATGAATTTCTGGATACCTATATGTTTTTGTATAGACTGGTACTTCGTCAGTTGTAAAAATGGTGATGTGGCCATCATAGTAGTTTCCCTATATTTTTCTCGAAAACTATGAGGTTTACGCAAAAAAGTTATTCTTAATAATTTATTCAATTTTAAATTCTCTACAATTACTTTGTATGTAACTTTTACGTAACTTCAATAGTTTATTAGTAATTTTCAAAAAATGTCAAAATATTCAATTTTTATTTTTTTTCTCGAAAGTCAAGAATTTTATGAAAAATATGTTCAAATAAAATTTGTTCAGTTTATTATTCCCTTTAACTTTTGTTTGAACCGTTTTTAAAAATATTTCATATTTAGAAAAATATGACCAAAAAACCAAAAAACGCCTTGAGTAAACATCCACTTCCGGTTTATGAATGTTTACCAAAAGCTTTTCAGTTCCAGTTTTCAACGATAAAACCTTAAGTTTAAAGTTTCATCTCAATAGGATGTTTCGTTTTTGAGATACAGCGCCCACCGACAGACACACAGGCACACAGACACACAGACACACAAAAAAATTTTCCAGAAATTAGTGCAATGGACTCAGGGGGGCCCAAAACGGATATTTCCGCAAAAAAAAATTTTGAAAAAAAAATCACGAAAACAATAGTCCCCCTATATATACTATATAGGGAAACTAATAATCCGGTGTTTTATTTTATTTGTGAACGTTAAACTATTATTTTTGGAATGAAAAATTTCAGTATATTTAGAAATTAAATTTTTTATATCGACTTTCTCTTCACTATTCATGTGATCTAATCTTAATTGTGAAAAATCAAACTTTTTATCAGACGTATTAAACATATTACAATTATTATATTTACTTTTCTTATTATTTATCTTATTATTACCATTTATTTTTGGTGAATGAGGTACCACATCATATTCGCTGATGGGCGTCACTACAAATGGTTTCTTTTGAGTTACATCTCTATTAATATCTGTCTTATTAATTATAGTACAACAAGCTTTGCCATTTTTAACTGTTGTGATACATTCAGGTAAATAAATATTAACAAGGTCCATCTCAGGGACTACGGCTTCACCGTTTATCATATTACCTATTTCAAATTCAATTATTTGTTGGGTTTGTGCAGGCACCAATATGCTCTTGATGACTTGTGGTCCAACAGATTTAGAATTATCACTACGATTTGTATCACTTTGATTTTTCTCAATATTATTATTATCATTTTTAATATAATTATTAATATCATTGCAACTATTATTTTCGATATTATTAAGATTTACGTTAGATGTTGAATCAAAATTAAATGGAATTTTGCAGTAAGGAGTTACTACAGAATTTTTTGAAAAATCTACACTAGCTTTAAGTTTTATCATATTATCTACTCCAATTAAAATATCAAAATAAGAATGAAAATCAAACACGTAGCATTTTAATTTTTTAGCAGAATTATTTTTAAATAAACTTTCTAAAGAAATATCAACACTATATTTTCCTCGAGAAGTACCATGTGCGCTGGTAACTTCAAATGGATCACTTAATAAATTTTTATTTAATTTACACGCTAATTGTGGGCTAATAAAGGATCGGGTGCTCCCGGAATCCATTAAAATTTTAACATTTGTTTTAGGATCTATTATAAATGGTAAATTAATGCTATTATTTATTATTCCTAAATATTCAATTACATTTCCGAGGCTTTGTCGTCTAAAAAATTGGATTGGTTATTTCTATTATCGTCTCCCGGTTTATTAATAAAAGCATTATTGTCTTTCGTCTCGTCTAGATTAAATAACCTTGGCCTGTTATTCGTATATGTTGTGGAAGTCGACTAGGTAACTGAGGCGGCCTTTGTTGTGCATGCTGATTAAGATTTTGCGGGTAATAGCCGCGATTATAATTATAATTATGATTCGTATGAAAATTATTTTCATTTCTTGGTCTCTTATTAGAAAAATTGAAATTAAAAGGTCTTTTATTAATTTGATCGTTTGGCGGTCTACCAAATACTTGTCGATTAGTTGGAAGTGGACGCGGATTTTGGTGGCGAAAATTTAGTTGAACCTGTTGACTCGGGAATTGTCGAAATTGAGAATTAAAATTTTGTGAAGCGAAATTTTGTCTATTAATACTTTGATTAGGCGTTTGGAAATTATGCCTAATATTTAAATTTAAATTTGAAGAATTTTGTCCGTCTAATGTATTTTGAAAATTAATTTCTTCTATAACAAAATTAATAGCTTCTTCTAAACTAGCTGGATTTCTTAACCTAATAATACTCTGCATATTTCCGCGTAGACCTCGTAGGAACGTTTTTAATGCGAGCTCATCGTAGCTGGCTAAATGTTCACGTTTTGCGGCATCGGTCATTTCTAAGACGGGTAAAGAATTTATCTTACTTGAAAGTTTACTCCTCAAAATTTGCAATCTCTCTCCAAAATCTAGATAGCTTTCATTTTTTACAGGTTTTAGATTAATTAGTTGTTGTACAATGCAATCGTAATTTCTTAAGTCACCAAACCGTTGGCGAAGATGGTCCCTAATTTCGGGCCAAGTGTTTAATTCTGTACGCGATCCTATTGTAATCAAAGCCCTATCTCTTAATTTTCCTATTATGGCATTAATTAAATATGTGTTAATTTGTTCATTATTTAAGGGTCTAAACACAGCCAAAACGGCCTCACATCGAGTTATAAAAATTTCTGTTAAAGCACTGTCACCATTAAAAACAGGAATAGTTTCTACATTTAACTTTAATAATTGATAATCAATATTTGCCATTGTTAAATTTATGTTATCTAATCTTTGAATCAATTCGTCAATAACAAAACCGACTGTTGAATGATAGTTAATAGGAGAATTTAAATTTAAAGGGGAAAATTCAGAATCAGAATTTGTACTATCGTCAGACATAAATTATTCGCGAACAAGATAAAAGTGAGCCTCTAAATAACACGCTTACCCAAATATTATCACACTGTCCATCTCCTTGGTATTCGTCCAGGGAATGATGTGAGCTGGTGATGCCTTCTCGTGCTGCTGCCCTTGGAGCTGGATCCTCGATGCTCGGAGGACTCTTCGGTGCGGAAGCGACGGAGATGATGTAGGTTTCTTTCCAATTAATCGTTGAAACGAAAGGAGCTTGATATTCGCTCAGGCCCTCTTTGGAAAATCCGAACGACTGCGCCAATTATATTTTTCGGGTTGGTTTTAGTGTTTTTAAAAACTTTTATTTTTTCTTGACGCGAATAATTTTGATTTATTTTAATATTACATAACTTATAACGACGAATAATATAATGATATTAATATAATAATAATGATTACATCTTACTACTCTTAATATAATAATAATAATGAATGAATGAATGTGCGCTCGTGGCTTGCGGTCCTATTTATAATAATATGGAATGATAACTAAGCAAAATGACATCTGGTGTTATTGCGGATGAAAATGGAGTGTTAGCAAATACCTATAAAATGATGCAATAATAATTAAATATATTTCTTAACAATTAAAACAATTAATAAATAACAAAAGATTGTCTTATTGTAGCCGCAAGGTTACTTATATATATCATCATAAAGTCAGACGTTCGGGGGACCCGAGCGCGTGGTCCCCTTGGCCGAGACGATGATTTTCAATCTAACGAACAATGATGTTTTTTGTAGTGTGTGTAAGCCTTGGCGAGATGTGAAATTTATAAAATTTCTCTTCTCTCTCATGCCATATATATTGATGCATTTCGGAGTTGTGTGGACCGAGAGTCTCTCCACTCCTATTCTTGGTGTTCACCGCTGGCCGGCCGCCGTGTGCTCGTGTACATGTGCCGTCGTGTGCTGACGTGTGTCTCCGGGCCATTATCAAACAAAAAATTCGTGGGCCTGCATAAATGTGTGAACGTCTAGTCGCAATATCGCCGTAGCACAACCGCCGCCCCGCGTTTCGTGTCTTTTACACAAGTTGCATCACGTCCACCGTCTTGACCCCGCCACAGGGGCGAGATAGGTGTTTTACTGGCGTGCTCTGTATACCAATGGAGTGACACGTTAACGTCGGGGGTCCGTGCACGCGTAAACCGGGATATGTGCGATGTTCCGTTCAGCAGAGCAGAATTTCGAACCACCTCTTTGTTATAAATTTATAAATAAATGAGCTCGTCGTTACACTAGGGCGCGCGTAAGATTAAGCCATGCATGTCGCAGTACAAGCCAAATTAAGGTGAAACCGCGAAAGGCTCATTAAATCAGTTATGGTTCCTTAGATCGTACCACTTATCCTTGGATAACTGTGGTAATTCTAGAGCTAATACATGCAAACAGAGTTCCGACCGGAGACGGAAGGAGCGCTTTTATTAGATCAAAACCAATCGGTGTCGGACGCGAGTCCGTTCATCGTACAACTTGGTGAATCTGAATAACTTATTGCTGATCGCACGGTCTCGCACCGGCGACGCATCTTTCAAATGTCTGCCTTATCAACTGTCGATGGTAGGTTCTGCGCCTACCATGGTTGTAACGGGTAACGGGGAATCAGGGTTCGATTCCGGAGAGGGAGCCTGAGAAACGGCTACCACATCCAAGGAAGGCAGCAGGCGCGCAAATTACCCACTCCCGGCACGGGGAGGTAGTGACGAAAAATAACGATACGGGACTCATCCGAGGCCCCGTAATCGGAATGAGAACACTCTAAACCTTTTAACGAGGATCAATTGGAGGGCCGGTCTGGTGCCAGCAGCCGCGGTAATTCCAGCTCCAATAGCGTATATTAAAGTTGTTGCGGTTAAAAAGCTCGTAGTCGAATCTGTGTCCCGCGCCGCCGGTTCATCGCTCGCGGTGTCCAACTGGCGTGCCCGCGGGACGTCCTGCCGGTGAGCTTAGCCCGCGAGGGCGGCTCAACTTGAAATCCCATCGCGGTGCTCTTCACTGAGTGTCGAGGTGGGCCGGCACGTTTACTTTGAACAAATTAGAGTGCTTAAAGCAGGCTAAAACTTTGCCTAAATACTTAGTGCATAGAATAATAGAATAGGACCTCGGTTCTATTTTGTTGGTTTTCAGAACCCCGAGGTAATGATTAATAGGAACGGATGGGGGCATTCGTATTGCGACGTTAGAGGTGAAATTCTTGGATCGTCGCAAGACGGACTAAAGCGGAAGCATTTGCCAAAAACGTTTTCATTGATCAAGAACGAAAGTTAGAGGTTCGAAGGCGATCAGATACCGCCCTAGTTCTAACCATAAACGATGCCAGCCAGCGATCCGCCGACGTTCCTCCGATGACTCGGCGGGCAGCTTCCGGGAAACCAAAGCTTTTGGGTTCCGGGGGAAGTATGGTTGCAAAGCTGAAACTTAAAGGAATTGACGGAAGGGCACCACCAGGAGTGGAGCCTGCGGCTTAATTTGACTCAACACGGGAAACCTCACCAGGCCCAGACACCGGAAGGATTGACAGATTGAGAGCTCTTTCTTGATTCGGTGGGTGGTGGTGCATGGCCGTTCTTAGTTGGTGGAGTGATCTGTCAGGCTAATTCCGATAACGAACGAGACTCTAGCCTGCTAACTAGGCGTACTTTCGACATCTCAAAGGTCGGCGTCGGTATCGTCACGGTCGTGCAAACGGTCGTGCGTGCCGCTCGTTTGGTTTTTACTGTCGGCGTACAATCAATTCTTCTTAGAGGGACAAGCGGCTTTTAGCCGCACGAGAATGAGCAATAACAGGTCTATGATGCCCTTAGATGTTCTGGGCCGCACGCGCGCTACACTGAAGGAGACAGCGTGTCCTCCCTGGCCGAAAGGTCCGGGTAACCCGCTGAACCTCCTTCGTGCTAGGGATTGGGGCTTGCAATTGTTCCCCATGAACGAGGAATTCCCAGTAAGCGCGAGTCATAAGCTCGCGTTGATTACGTCCCTGCCCTTTGTACACACCGCCCGTCGCTACTACCGATTGAATGATTTAGTGAGGTCTTCGGACCGGTACTCGGTGACATTTCGACGTTCGTCGATGTTGCTGGGAAGATGACCAAACTTGATCATTTAGAGGAAGTAAAAGTCGTAACAAGCTTTGCGTAGGTGAACCTGCGGAAGGATCATTAACGTATTTTTGTGTCGCACAATATGTGTGTACGCGAAACAGATACACTGACGATCTGACGTTCGGCTTCTCGCATCTGAAAAATTCGTATATTTATATACGTAGAACTGATGCGTCGAAGCGTATTATTCACACTGTATTTTTGTACACACAACAACACACCAATGTGTGTGTGTGTGTGTGTACTCTATATACGAACCGGACGTTCGCATCTCTCTCGTTTTGACCGACCGATCGACGATATCATACCAGATATGATATATCCGATCTCGGTTGACTCGTGTGGCTGATCCGTCGTCTGTTGACAGAAACATAAAAAGACACTGAAGTTTTGGGAGTATATATCCCATTCTTCCAGAGGGATGCTCGCATCGCGCCGCCTTACTACGGATGCATTCAGTACGGGCGCGCGCGCGGTTTGTCATCCGTTATAACAAACATATTTATTTTAAATAAAATATACTACCGATTGTAACCACCAGAGAGATAATATTATATATATATATATATATATATATATATATATATATATATATAATACATATACATATACAAATAATAAATAGTGGCACAAACAAAAACGAGCACGGACGATGTACGTACGCGTACACGTGCTGCGTCATGGGACCGCTCGTAGGAAGGCCGAGCGGTCCTCAGTCACCCGCCATCTGAAATGTTTGTTGATGCGGTGTGGCACTGGGTGTTCGCATCTCGAGATTCGAGAAAATACAACAAACACGATAATAATGTTCGTTGTATGTGTATCTTATCGACGAGAGATCCGTCACCTTGCTTTTACATATAATATATATATATATATATATATATATATATATATATATATATATATATATATATATATATATATACATTGTGCGATATGTACGAAAACATATTTCGAGAACAACACACGTTGGGTGTTCGCATCTCGAATTGCCGAGATACGTCATCTGTTTGTTCCGGGCACCCTGGTTTTGTTACGGTTGTTTTATAACGCTTCACTGTGTAAATTCAACTGTAAAATGGGTTTTGAATGTATTTCGCCCGGCCACACTTTATTTCTCGAAAATGTCGACAATTTTTCTGTTTACGACGATAACACAATAGTATCCGCCTGTTGGAGAAAAAGTATATGCGCAGTTAGTATTTGGGGGATGTGTCGGAGTCGTGGTCCGGTATCAGCGGTACCGTTCGCCCGGACACAAGCGGTGAGTGTTGTACACAAACACGCGCACACTTGGTCATCGCCGGTGTA
>CAXAKX010000787.1:0-79992 GCA_963969525.1 Ontholestes murinus
ATGGAATGAAACAATCTTTTTTAATGCCACACTGTGGGAGTTTTAATAAATTTTGTATAATTACAAAAATAGGGACTATTTACATTTTATATAAAACTAATCTATATTGATATTAGTTTAAATGGAAGTTTTAATATTAAGGTGTCGAATTCTTATTATTGTCATAAACCTTAACCGTAACTGTCGAAAAACTAAAAACGTGGAGACTATTATTTTATAATATTTAAATATATCCAAAATTCGGAATTCTATAAAAATTCTACTTCTACATATGTCACAAAAAATGTCTATTTAAAGACCAAAATATGCTTTATATAAGCAATAAATACATAAATGGATACCTGTAACAGCATTTGGAAGCAGCATTGATGATCTATATTTATGGGTTTGAGTGGAAGATCCTTTTAAGAAGTGAACTCCGTCTGTCCTCCCTTCAGCCAAAATTTTGAGTATAGATTAGTTTATTATTTTGTAATGTATTTTTTGTGATATTTATTTTATAAGAATGGAGTACAAAGATATAATAAAGAAAAGATACATTATCTTTAAGTTTTCTTTAAAAAATTCTATAAAAGCATTAATGTGTGAGTATAAGTGAATTATACAGAATGCATTTTAGATTTAAAAGTAAATATTAAATATTAGATATCTAAAAATTATTTGAACACGAATTATGAAATGGCGTATGTATGGATTGAGATAAATTATTTGCACTGAGTATTGAGGTCACGTGATCGAAAAAGGAACCCCGTTTGCCAATGGCAAATAATCTAATTGGCCGTCAAATGACACCGAGATATCCTATTATATTAATTGGTCGCAATTTCAATTTCTACGTAAATGCATCTATCTATCCCAGTCGATAATTATTTCTTATCATATAAAAAAGAGGAAACATAATCACCATTACTAATTATTTTTTAAAGAATTATACATGTTGATGCTGCCTTAATATTTAATTATATGATCGTCTGTAGTGTTATGTTTTATATCACAGATGTTTGCAAAATTTAAGAAAAAAACATATCTCATATCAATACAAGTTAAGTCCGGATAATTAAATTGTGCAGCTTTTGTTGATTGATCTCCTGCCACGAATAGCATCGGCGCCGTTGTGTCTGCGATAATTGCATGTTGTTTGTTAGAGCGAATATTGGTGTTAACTTAAACGAAATAATTGCAACATACTAATAAGATAAAAATATACTGCTTGTGGCACATCAATCAATAAGTACAGCTTACATTAATGTTGCATTAGATATAATTTGTCGTATATATTATTATTCTATTTCCTCTAGAATGATTTAGACGCTATACTTTTGCATTTTATATTAGATGATTATGATGATTTAATAGAGTCTGGAAAATAATAACTTAAATCAAACTTAAGTGTAATTTTTCAACAAATCGCCTTGTAATTTGTTACTAGGATTCAAAGTGGTAAGAAAAGATTGATGTATACGCCAGTAGATTGAATGAAATGGCCACTAAAACGGGCCGACATTACATATGTTGTGATGATGGCATCAAAACTTGTTCAGTATTTACATTTACTGGATTTAAAATTAGTGAAAAAAATGCAACCTCAAAATCGAAGAACTGAAGTAAAAATTAGGAATAATAATAATAATAAACGAGATTTTTTTTAAATTTTCAAGGTAGCTACATGCGCAAACAAATTTTTAATTATTGTAACCGAAACTTTGATATATGAGAATATCTGAGTGCTAGCTTCATATTCCCAACTATATTATATATAAACGTAATTAACGAAATATAGTGATGATGGTATTATGGATAAAGAAAGAGTCTACAATCAATATTTGTATCTTGCAGTAATATGACTGACTATTTATTTCTTTTATTAAAAATTATTAAAACATCGCTCATTATTAGTTTTGTTTATATTAGTTCTAAATAATTAATTATCAATACCATATTTTATTCCATAGCGTATTGAAGAAAGATGCACTTATTAGAATGTAATTATTCTTCATCTTAACGGAAAAAAACAAATGATGACTATAGTGCGCGAATCCAAGTGGATGTTTAATCATATATCCTTACGTATTACTTCTTTTTCTGATTTTTCAACTAGTTTTATTAGTAAATTATTGCTGACAGCTAATACAGGCAACCGATTTTAATAAATAAAACATCAAATTAAATCATTTTTAAAAGACTTTAATATGAACTGGACTGATATTTTTTTCTGCATTCAGTTTTTGACAAAACAAGATCAAGTTTTTTTTTCAAATTGCACCTTAATATATATATATAATATACAGGGTTATTCACGTTATACGGCACGGAATATTGTAGCCAAAATACGTGACTTTCAAAAAGTTTCACTTTGGGGATATATGGGGGTCTATTAGGGCTACTTTTTAAAATTACTTTCATAATATACAGGGTGTCCCAAAAGCCCTAAAAGTATCAAAGTTGTGTTTTTTTTTTTAATTAAACACTCTGTATTTTATTGCATATTTGGATCCTTCGATAAAAATAAGTGTGTGTTTTAATAAGGTTTTTATTACATAAACCTTAAGGTTTTGAAATAATTTGAATTTTGTAAAAATGTAACCTAATTTTCATGTTTCAAATACTTAAAAAATAATTAAATCTTGCATACCAAATTTACACTGAAGTGTAGCAATAGATCATATTTTATTTTTCAAGTATAATAGACTTGACATCTTATGTCGGGTGTAAAAAAATTGGAAATAAATAAATGAGAATTTTAAATGGCTATAACTTCATTTATTTAAATGGAACTCTATATTTATTAATTTATCAGCAAATGCACGTTTTAATTACCTATCGAATGGTATTTAAATCTTAAGCGTTAAGTCTTTTTGTTTTTGCAGAAAACGCCAAAATATTGTTTATTGCACCGTTTTAGTCGCTGTTGTATTTTTTGGTAAAAAATGGAGATTTACTCAAAAGAAGGGGTTATTGGCATTATTTTTATGCTTGGAGAATGTCATCAAAATTGTTTATTGGCTTGTCGAGTTTATACTTAAAGGTTTCCCGAAAGAAATCACCCTAAGCCAGCCATTTTTGGGAGACTATTAAACCAGTTTAAAGAAATTGGAAGTGTCAGTTATAAAAACCTCAGTATAAGAAAATCTGTGTAAATTTAATTTTTTACTATGACATACAACAACCATGTTCAAACAATAACGATTACTAACGATCTAACACAAAAACGCAAAATAACACAACTATAACAAAAGACATCCTTTTTAAACTAAAGTAACAGACTAAATTAATTATCTGACGTTTTTAAATACGATAGAAAACTAGATACATTAAAATTTTCACTTTAAAAGTACTAAAACGGTGCAATAAACAATATTTTGGCGTTTTCTGTAAAAACGAGAAGACTTAACACTTAAGATTTAAATACCATTCGATAGGTAATTAAAACGTGCATTTGCTGATAAATTAATAAATAGAGCGTTCCATTTAAATAAATGAAGTTATAGTCATTTAATGTTCTCATTTGTTTAATTCCAATTTTTTTACACCGGGCATAAGATGTCAAGTTTATTATACTTGGAAAATAAAATATGATCTATTGTTACACTTCAGTGTAAATTTGGTATGCATAACTTAATTATTTTTTAAGTATTTGAAACATGAAAATTAGGTTACATTTTTACAAAATTCAAATTAATTCAAAAACCTTAAGGTTTATGTAATAAAAACCTTATTAAAACACATACTTATTTTTATAGACTGATCAAAAAATGCAATAAAATACAGGGTGTTTCATTAAAAAAACACAACTTTGATACTTTTAGGGTTTTTGGGACACCCTGTATATTATGAAAATAATTTTAAAAAGTAGCCCTAATAGACCCCCATATATCCCCAAAGTGAAACGTTTTGAAAGTCACGTATTTTGGCCACAATATTCCGTGCCGTATAGCGTGAATAACCCTGTATATATATATATATATATATATTTGTGATAACAATATTTTTATTAGTTAGAATCAAGTACAGCTCTTTCCATTCCCTCATCCATAGACTAATCCACATTCCACTCTCCGAAAGTAATTTTAAACAAGAACTAAAAACAATTAAAACGATAGCACTTAACAACGGATATAATCAAAACATTATAGAAAACTTAGTAAAAAAGAAAAAAATCAAACAATTGCAAAAATATTTTTATGCACCGACACGTACAGCCCCCCAAAAATGGCACAAGTTAGAATTTGTAAAAAATCTTTCAGAAAATATACAAAAAAGTCTTAAAGGGTACGATTTTAATATTATTATGCCTAATCCGACTAATATTCAGAAGTTGCTGGTAAACAACAAATCCGTGCAGAAAAAAACTGGACAAGTGCGGAATATACCAAATTAAGTGCGGGGATTGCGACTCTGTGTACATCGGACAGACTGGCAGAAGTTTTGAGACACGATTATCGGAGCATAAGAAGTCAATATTACATAAAAAACTTCAACAGGGCTAGCGCAACATTGCATCAAAAGTAACCATTTTTTTGCGGACAAGACAATAATCTAACAATTTTGTATTCAGGTAATAAGGGACGTAACCTTAATCTGCGAGAGGGCCTAGAAATCCATAAAGCTATTAAGCGCGGGAAAACCACGCTTAACAATTTCGAGGAAATTTGGAACTCGCCTATTTCAGCCGCCCTTATTACCTGACCTTTAATTAGTATATATACCGGCATAATGTTATTTTTTGTACATATCTCCTTGAGAATGACTTATAGTCGAAACTAGTCGGAGAATAATAAACAACACGTGAAATCATACCAAGTGTTTTAATTCATCTATCAGTACCAAAGGTTTTTCGTCAGTCAACCTGTATCAGTATACATTCGAATCGAAAATAATGTATGACTCATATGAAGAGGTATATTAATTCAGACTTACCTACAACATGATTAATATGTATTTGATGTCAGTTAATCGTATTAAATAATGAGATAAATAGAATTGTCATTAAATTTCATGACATTCTGTACTTTGTAATTGAACAGTTCAATCCTTTAAAAAATATTAATCGAAATCATGTGACATATCACGAAATCGAGAGATATTTAAGTAATGTATGATCAGCTTACATAAGATTTTCCACGGACATTTGAGTGTTCGGAAGTTGTATACGGGTTGAATTCTACATTTGTTGACAGATGCTCAAAAATGCTCGTTTCGATTAGTGTCCTAAAATGATTTCGAAATACAACCAAAGCCATATACAGCATTGTCACAAGTCGTGGATTTTAGGGTATTAGTCAGAAAGAAAAAGCCAATCGGCAGTTAGAGTGTTTCAATGTGATACAAAGCTAACAAAAGTTGTTCATTATCGAAGTGGTAAGAAGGAAATGGTGGCGTTTTTCTTCACGAAAACCGGTCATGTGGCAACTGTGGCTCTCGAAAATCAAAAGACCATTAATTCAGCATTGAATACGATCATTTTTTGCCTGAAGTTTTCAGTAAATTTAGAGAAACCAACCCAAAACGACGAATCATTTCGCATCACGACAATGCGAGCTTACAAACATGGCATGCAATAAGGGAGTATTTGGACACAAAATATTAAGTTGCAGAATCATTCGCCTTGGTATCCAAAGATTTTTCTTGTTCCCCGTAATTAAAGATAAACTGCGTGGACAACTATTTTCATCGTTCGAAGAGGCGGTTGAGGCTTTAAAACGCATGTTTTAGAACTACCATCTTCTGCTTGGATAAAGAGCTTTGATGGGAGGTTTAATCGCATGCAAAAGTATATATTTTTGATAAAATTCATTTGTTTATTCTTTATATTCTCAATACATAAATAGCAATCCTCGTAATAAGGCACTTTTACCGCACTTAACTTAAAGAAAAATAAAATGAAAAAGATTATCTTACCATAATGGAATATAATAGAATTAGTGCGCATGATAACTTAAATAATACTAATTTATTTTTGAATTAATTACTTCGGTTTACTTTGTATCACTTAATATTGTATCAAATGCTTCATTATTATTTAAATTCTAAATACGTGTAAAATAACTATAAACATGTACAATATGTTAAGTTCTTGGTTCTTGATTCTCAAAACAGATAATGTGGAACACATAATGTTAATGGATGTTTCACGGTATCATCTCTATTTGACGCTCTAGATCAGTGTTTCCCAACCTTTTTTGTGCCATGCCCCACCAAAGCCTTCCTAAAATTCTTATGTCCCCCTATGTAACATATACATAATTTTTAATATTAAAAGTTAAATTGTTCACTTAAAAACTTAAATAATAGGTTTTAGGAAGAAATCACTATGAAATTGTTAACGAAATATAGTAAGTACATTTTCAAAACATATAATGAAAAACTGAAATTCAATTCGAAATAATTTTAATAAAGATTTTTCTATACTAATTTAATAGCATTGATACACTTTATTACTACTACAATGTTTTCTCTATGAATAACACAATGCACAAGAATAATTTCTGGATTCTCATCTTTCATCAATGTTAAGCAGCCATTTTTCTTGTCCATCATGTTAGGAGTACCATCTGCAGCACAAGATGTTATATTTTTCATTGGTTTATTATTGACATCGAAGAAGTTTTGTGACATATATACATTTGGAGATAGTTGTGCTTTCTAATCTTTTACAGAACAACGGTTCTTCAGCAAATTGCCCTTTATCAATATATCTTACGTATGTTATTAATATTACCTCACTGTCTCTCAAAGTTGGTTCATTCATTTTTTCACTCATTTCGTCTATTCTTCTGCTAACAGTATTGTTACTGAGTGGCATAGCTTTTACGTCTTTGTCATCATTTTCAAGAACCGTTTTAAGAAATGCTGACTATTGACGGTTTTACTAAATTCTCTCATATAATATAATTTTTTCCAGATTTAGCGATAAATAAAGAAATTTGTTAACTAGCCTCAAGAATACGATTATGAGATTAAGTATGAGCAATAGAGAGAGTTTTAAGAAATGCTGACTATTGACGGTTTTACTAAATTCTCTCATATAATATAATTTTTTCCAGATTTAGCGATAAATAAAGAAATTTGTTAACTAGCCTCAAGAATACGATTATGAGTTTAAATATGAGCAATAGGGGAAATCTAGCATTGCATTTAAATATCCTCGTAAACTCGTGTCGAGTCCATTTTCGAATTACCCCCCTTAACAAACAAATTGTCCCCCTGTGGGGCGTGGGCCCCACGTTGGGAAACACCGCTCTAGATGAACGTTGTCACTATATACACATATTTTAATAGAATTTAAATTAATTTGTTATTAGATAAATTATGTGTGGTGGAAAATTATGCACCTTCGGGAGTTAGTTTTACTTATTTTTCGAAGATAACTTCCACAAAAGATTGTGATCCTTTTACAATTGACCTGTTTTTTAAGGCGGCTATGTGCTTCGTGTACGAACAACTTTTACTAGATTTGGCTCATTTAAATCTGTTACGATATCAAATGTGTTTTGAAACACCGGGAACGCATTTCTTGATTAGTCAAAGACGAGCTTTATTTGAACGATTGTTAAATTATGTGGGCTCCAACACGAACCACCTTTTTGGCAGTCTAATGCTAATGAAATATTGAATATAACTTCGTCTCACTAATGCCCAAGAATGTCTCAAACTCAGTTACATGATAATTTTGTACCACCTTCTTGAAATTCGTCATTAACCAAACTTCAGCTTCGATTCAATTCCATGTACCATCGATATATAGTAGCTTTAGATCGTGATTTATCACCAAAAGTTGAATTATGTTCATCGCTGCATCGTTGTTAAGATAATCCACGTCAAAAGTAAAAAATAACCACAAGGAAATTTTAACTACATAATTTCATTATACAGCCGATATCAATTTTTCATTACACTGTAAACAACACAAATGGCACATGGAGATCAAGACGTTCTGAGTAATTCTACTGAAAAAAGTCGATCTTTATATTATTATTAGGGACATCAGTTGGCAGCACCTAGATCGTCCATTCCTGAAATATAAAAGGCAACCCTCATATAAATGACTAACAATATGTTATTACTTATTATCTGTTTTTGTGTGCTTATTACTGATAACCTTGATGTACATGTTTAATTTAACCATAAAATTCGACGATTCTAATAAAAATGTTCAAACCCATGCATACTTACAGAATTATTTTTACAATTTAACAAAAGTAGATACCACGAAAGTCTTTTATTGAATGTAATATAGTCATAATGCAACTTTTAGATTATGAAGTTTCATATGATACATTGGCAAAAACTTACATTATTAGAAGTTCATTGCTAATTGTTACATAAAAATGTTAGATATATTGATTGCCATTATTTATTATCTTTTAAAACAATAATTCTAATCTATTTCACTTAAATTTTGTAGTGACTCAATAATATTTAATTAAAAAAATATATTCCAAAAAATCCAAAAAGCTATGAAGGTTCTCGAGAATTAAAACCCCAATAAAATATACAACTTACATAATAGTGGTAACGTTTTAAATTTGGAAAAAAATAATATTAATATAAATACATCACAAAGAAGAAGCTTCCACAATTATTTATATAATTAATATGGCTACAAGAAAACTTGGTTGACCACTTGACTAGTAAACTCGTTTTAATAACGCAAAATTAAACAAAACAATGATCCACCCTATTACCATTATTGATAAAATGTGGATTTATAATTAACTTAGGAAATTAATTGAAGGTTTCTTGAACAAGCAACTATTTACACTTATACTAGGTTTGATGTATTTATACAAATAATTAAACAAGGTATTTATGAATCTATTTTGCAAAAAACCTTGATCGGTTTGTGATAGTTCATTTTAAAGAGTAAAATTTAATACGTTTTTGTACTACTATTTATTGCATAATATATACAAACAAAGTTTACAATATATTATCGATTTACACAACTGTAGTTTCGACCTTTGCAAGTCATTATCAAGTGTTGAATGAAGAAAAATACAAAATGTTAACTATTTGTAGATGAGATATGAATTTTTAATGAACATTATTA
The DNA here is from genome assembly GCA_963969525.1 of Ontholestes murinus. NCBI lineage: Eukaryota > Metazoa > Arthropoda > Insecta > Coleoptera > Staphylinidae > Ontholestes > Ontholestes murinus. The sequence goes on from CAXAKX010000787.1 coordinate 9,050, forward strand.
CAAAAGAGAAGATTTATTGGAAAGGATTAACTAAATGTGATTAAGTGGTAAAAAGAGGTAAATAGCATTATAAGACCTTATATAATGGTGAAGAGATTAAATCGGTCTGCTCATTAACCAGATTAGTATTAATATTCTTACTTTGGCGGTATATTTTTATGGCTCCACAAGATTAAGTCTTCGGCCTTTTTTTGCAAAAATGTAAAAGTTTTAAATTATCAATATGTGGAAATGAACGATTTGACTTAAAGATATAATTAGAAAAAAACTTATTGTATGTATAAGTCAAAATGCGCTATAATGTTTATTGAATCTCTTCTTAAAACTCCTACCTGTGTGCCCTACATATATGCTATTATAGCATACCAAATTTCATGTTCCGAATGTATTTTTATTTTACTCTTTAAAATGAGGTAGACTCTGCTTTTAAAACGCGAAGCATACATTAGAATCCATTCTGATAATCAGCATGGATTCATTCCTAATCGCTCGACAGTGACTAATCTATTTGCTCTTACTCATAACATTGCTGAAGTTCTTGACTCCTCTAGTCAAATTGATGTCATATACACGGATATGTCGAAAGCTTTCGACAAAGTTAACCATAATCTTTTAATTTCTAAGTTGGATAACTTTGGCTTTTGCAATTCATCTACCTCTCTAATGTTGTCTTACTTAAGTAAACGTGAATCGTATGTCACTTTCAATAATTTTAAATCTAGTTCTTATTTCCCTACGTCTGGTGTTCCTCAAGGATCAATTTTAGGCCCCTTGCTTTTTAACATATTTATTAACGACCTTTCCACAACATTGACCTGTCAACATCTTTTATATGCGGATGATCTCAAAATATATGCGACAATCAACAATCATAATGATTGCTTGTATTTGCAGGACGAGCTTGTTAAGGTCGTTACATGGTGTGAAGTAAATGAACAGGAATTAAATATTAATAAATGCAAGTTCATGTCATTTACTAGAAAAACTAATCCTGTGAGGTTCATTTATTCAATCAATGCCACTATAATTGAAAATGTTTCAACATTTAAAGATTTAGGTGTTCATTTTGACACGAAATTAACTTTTAACTGTCACATTGGTGAAGTAATTAAGGGTTCATTAAGAGCTCTAGGTTTCATATATCGCAATACTAAAAGTTTTAAAAATATAAATACCTTAATTACTTTATATAATGCTTATGTGAGGTCGAAGTTGGAATATGCTTCCTTAATTTGGTTTCCCCAAACCCAACAGCAGAAATACATGGTTGAGGGCATTCAACGTAAATTTTTAAAATATTTATATTTTAAGTCGTAAGGTTATTATCCTAATAGACGGTTCGATCATGCAACGTTACTTAAAAAGTTTAACTTTCAATCTCTTGAATCCCGACGATACATATCGAGCATTGTTTTTGGGTACAAATTACTAAAGAACATAAAAGGCAGAGATATACATGGAATTAGCGTGGTCCTTGTCAAAAGTGTTTTGATATTATTATCAACTCACACAATTAAATAACGCATGCATTAAATCCATGCTTTTTTTAGATATCTTCAAGAAGTGTTATCCCCATTCATGAAAAGGGTTGTGATTCTGACTCAAATAATTACCACCAAATATTACTGCTCCCTATTAAATCCAAAACCTTGGAAATATATATATATAGTTCTGATATATTTTAAAATATATAGTTTGATGGATAAATCGTATTCTTTTGTTTTGTTTAGACCTTAGTAAGGCATTTGACTGTACTTAATGCCATCCAGCTATAAGCTTATTAACTTATATTTCTCTGACTGATGTCAAAAGGTAAGGGTTGGTGTTGATATTCAACAAGGCTCTTGGTTTATTGCTATTTTTAATTTATATTAATGATTTGTCAAACATATACAGAAACTACCATTAAATCGTCAAGTAAACTTCAGGTTTGTAATTTCACTGTTTTATTTACCTTATATATAATTGAATTTCACCATGCATCAACCTCGTCAATTCAATAAGTAAACTTCAGTTAATCATAGACCAAGATGTACGTACAAACAAGATAACCTCAATTATGTAATATATATTCTAGAGAGAGATTCTAGAATTAGTATGAGAATATTTAAACTACAAAAAAGAACTATTTAAGCCATAGAGAGAATTGTTTTTTGCCTTTAGGTACATGTGTTAAAAATAAAATTAATAAATACAGTATACACAATCAAATAACATAACAATGATACAAGACAAACTAATGTGATTTGTCCACACTGCTCAAGACTATCGAAAACACAAAATAGTATTAACTACTACAGCCCTAAGCTATCGAGCGTTGCTCCTAGAAGAGTTAAAGGCTTACCAGTCGAAAAATTTTAATTTACCATTAAACGGAATTTTATTTAAATAACGAAATTTTACTAAAAGCTTCTCAGGTCTATTGACAAAGAATATAAAATTTGATCTCAAAATTACATAGACACATAGAGAGAAACAAATTTTTTCTAAATATTTTTAATTAAATTCATAGTCATGTAACTATAAAAAGATAAATATCAAAGATAACCCTTTTTACTACTCTAGGAAATTGTCGGACTGGAATATAATAGAAGTTGTGCTGATAATAATTTATTTTCAGATTAATTTTGTTTGCTTTTTTTCCTAATATTTCTTCATTAAATTGCATTCTCAATGTTTTGAAGTGTGTATGTGATTTTTTGAAAATTTTCTGTATGCTTGCGTATAAATACGGTTGGTAAATATTTAGTTCTAAATATTATTCCTAATACAAAAATCCTCATGCTTGATATTTTCTATTTTTTAATAATAAATTAATAAAATATTATAAAATTGCTCCATTACATAATATCAATAATCAGTCAAAAGTGACAACTCAAATTAAAACTGAGTTTATTCATTACTTCCCCTATTTATTTAAGTAAGGAATAAACTTAGTTTTAATTTGATTGAAAACACCTTACGTAAACTCAAACCGATTTATAATAAAAAGTGACCTTATTGCCATTTAACTATTAGCAAAATTTTCTAATACTTGAAATCTCGAATGATTAAAATACGCATTTTAAATATCACAACTCCTTCAGGAAATACACATCGTGGAAGTTTTAAAAATAACTTCTGAAATGCACAACTTCTATAAAGCATTTATGTTCTACTATTAATAGTTTATTAGGCTGAACTCATATAACATTCGATAAAATAAGGCGACATCAGAAAAACTTGAAAAGAACTCGGGTAATTAACTTATTGTTTGACTTTTAGATGGATTTAAATAGATAGGTGTAAAAGTAATTTTCCAGTATTTAAGTTTTGTCATTACTATTATTTATAATTATTTTTATATATGCACTAATTTGTAACTGATGGCGTATAAGAAGACTCATGTATGGATTAAGTGCATAAGTAATAATAATAAGCAATAATGTTTCGTACTTTTTTACAACCACGTGACTTTGGTAATTTTTAAGTACATAAATGTCGCTTTTATCGATTGAGATGGAAATCTTTTTCAATCATTATATGACTTAAGACTCATTGCCTTTTCAATGTCCCCGGTAATACTTTTCTCGCTCATTACTATTAGTATAATAAAAATTAAAGCGATACATATCGGAAAATACGAAAGTGAGTAAGTTTGTTTTTAGGTATAATTTGTATTAGTTGCGTACATACAACGTTGCAATTAGATCAAATAGTACTATTGATTTAAATTTTAATAATCAATTATTAATTATTACAGAAACAGCACCTGCCATGTTTTATAATAGTCCTTAGTATACCTTCATTCACAACCCCTATTCAAATTAAAGTCTTGATTGTGTAACAAATTAAATTTATATGAAGTTCACCATTGCCATTAGCTTAACGAAGTATCATTATGTGTAATCCAATTATTTATATAAATATAAGTAGAGCACATGAACTAATTACCTAACGGGTATCACGGAAAATTACTGCCTTAATCAATTTAAAATGATTTGAAACGCAATCCCAATATATTTCCATTTAATGAAATTAATATGATTCACTTAAAATAATTATTTAATTAATTGCAATTATTTTACTTTAATTAACCGATTCCGGGGTTTAATGTTAACAAAAAAACTGTACATATATAATTCCCGTGCTAAAAATAAATATAATTAAAAGATGCATTAGTAAATTTGATATAAATTATAGAAGTAACGATAATAAACATCGAAGTGCCAGCGTCACATTTCTATTTAGACCGGAAATTATATAATTCCTGGACCCTAAATGCTTTTCGAGTCGCACTAATGGCGCTTCTATATTGAAATAGTTAATAGTATTGCGAAACGCAATAAACTCTACAGTGTAATAAATTATTTTTTAGGGCGCACACACCCGTTAGAAAGTTCACAGCGCCTAGTTACTTCAAATAATGCCAGCTTTGCATGCGTGGTATTTTAAAGCTTGAAAATGTGGGTGTATTGACACAGTTCAGCTTTCATTTAAACACAATAGAGAGTGAATAGGGAATTCAATGCTATGTCAATATCTCTTTCAAATGGAAAAGAGGTTCTTTGTTCCATTGTCTCAATCGGACTTATAATTAATTGCAACTTGTAATATTTTCAACGGAGATTCAATCTAAAAGAATATAGAAATTATGGTAGCAACCGTTGACGTTTTTAAAATAATATCATTTTTTCTTAAATATAAATTAATAAATAGGATCAGTTTAAATATAAAGTATTATTTCAATTATTGGTTTTTGAGTTACGTGAAGAGAAATTTTAATTAATAAAACACGTTAGAATTCACTTTCTTCACAATTTATTTTGTATTCACTAGATGTACATTTCGAGCACTAAGTGCTCATTATCAATAGCTAACTAACAGATTCCAAAAAAGAGCGGCTTATTTATATTAGTACATTTTAGGTTTACAGGTAATGGCGGTTTATTTGTATTCACAGAAAAAAGGTAATTAGACGGCGGGAGTTGACAAAGATTGGGAATTTTTAATGTGGATTGTCTCAAGCAGCGGGTTGTCCAGTGGGCTTAGATCAAAATTTAACAAGTTATTTTTGTGTTTTCTCATTTCTATGGCTTCCAACATATTTAATCTGTTATCCGTTGAGTGTTTTAACAATTTAATATTCTCTATTGAAAATTTATGTCCCGTGGTAATAGTATGGTTTGCAACTGCTGATTTTTCTGCATCCCAAGCATTTTCCAATTGAAACCATCATCAACGACATTGAAAATGCAGCAGCACGAATCAACCCAACAGAAGCCCCAGCTTTCCGCATAGCCGCCAAAGAAACGATCAAGAAAATTGTAGGAAAAAAATCACCACCAGTCAGAAAGGAAAGAGAAAATCAAGATTCATCAACAATCAGGTCACTAAAACAAAAAGACTGCTTCTACGTCAAAGCAGATAAAGGTAACGGAATCGTCATAATGAAAAAATCAGATTACATCGACAACGTCAATCATCTGTTAAAATCAGGCTCCTGTATAGAATTGTTAAAAAATCCGATCAATAATTACATCAAAGTTATCAATAACGCTTTCAAGCTTCCAACATCTTTAATCAACAAAAATAATATGTATCAACTAAAAATGAAAAATCCAAGTCTGCCAAGTTTATATTGCCTTCCCAAAATTCATAAGCCAGCTAATAAACTCAGACCAATAGTATCAAATACAAATTCACCTACATACAAATTAGCAAAGTGGCTCGTCAATAAATTCAAAACATTAAAAATAGATAATGATCGTTCGGTAAAAAATTCAATAGACTTAACGAACAAATTAAAAAACTTTAAATTACAACCAAATGATAAATTAATTTCTTTCGACGTTGAATCTTTATTCCTAAGCATACCGATAAATGAAACGTTAGATATACTCAAGAAATTATTAATAAATAATCAATTTCCAGACGATGATATCTCAATACCTAAAACTTACCGAAATAATCATGAACTGCAAAGCGTTTGAATTCAATAATAAATTTTAAAAACCTACTTTTGGAACTGCAATGGGCAATCCCTTATCACCTTTCCTTGCAAATATCTTTTTAAACCACCTAGAAAACCAGGCCGCAAATTCAATTCAAAATTTTCCAAAATGCTGGTTCCGTTACGTTGACGACATTTTCGCAATAGTAAAAAAACGGTTTTAACACCGACTCCTTCTTGTCAACCTTAAATAATTTATATCCGAGTATTAATTTCACCTTTGAAGCCGAACTTAATAAGAAACTCCCTTTCCTAGATATCTTAATCACTAGAGAAAATAACAAATTAGATTTTAATATTTTCAGAAAACCAACACATACGTTCAATTACATCCATGCAGATTCAGCCAGCCCCATAAAACATAAACTCGCAGTGTTCAACAGCATGTTTTTTAGAGCCGTTAATTTACCACTGTCTGAATCCAACAAAAAATCAGAATTCAATCTCATTTTCAAAATTGCCGGATCTCTTAATTACAACTTAAATACTATCAAAAAGATTCAGAACAGACATTTAAATAAACAGAAAATTAATAACTCCTCACGACTGACACCTATTAGAGAAATAACAGAGAAAAATATGTAAAATTATTATTCACACATCAGTCAGGTCAACAACTCAACAAACTTTTTAGACAATACAACCTCACACCCGCCCTTTATACGACATCACAGTTAAAATCGACACTAAGTAACACCTTTAACAAAATAAACGACTTGGAAAAACCCGGAATATATTCAATTAAATGCTCTAACCTTTAACAAAATTTATATTGGCCAGACACAAAGAAATATTTTAACCCGTTTTAAAGAACATTCATACCATACAAAAAATCAAAATGCAGAAAAATCAGCAGTTGCAAACCATACTATTACCACGGGACATAAATTTTCAATAGAGAATATTAAATTGTTAAAACACTCAACGGATAACAGATTAAATATGTTGGAAGCCATAGAAATGAGAAAACACAAAAATAACTTGTTAAATTTTGATCTAAGCCCACTGGACAACCCGCTGCTTGAGACAATCCACATTAAAAATTCCCAATCTTTGTCAACTCCCGCCGTCTAATTACCTTTTTTTCTGTGAATACAAATAAGCCGGGATTACCTGTAAACCTAAAATGTACTAATACAAATAAGCCGCTCTTTTTTGTGGAATCTGTTAGTTAGCTATTGATAATGAGCACTTAGTGCTCGAAATGTACATCTAGTGAATACAAATTAAATTGTGAGAAAGTGAATTCTAACATGTTTTATTAATAAAGTATTATATAAAGTATAAACGAGTAGAGTAACATTGCTTCAAGAATTCTTTATAAGGTAGTCAAGCTTTTCTTCTTTGGCTTAAGGCATAGAAATTAATAGTATGTAATAGATACTTATATTTATATGTAGGATTATACATTTTATATTATTCTGATAATCTTCTTCATGGGTATATATAAATGAGAGAAATAACGAGTAACTCTTTCAAATATATTTGATTTAGATCTAGTAGGAACAGTCCTAATATTTGTGACAAAGGTCGTATACAACCTGAAAATCCTATAAGACAGCATACTGCAAAAAGATATCCGTTTACATTTCCGATTCGAAATAGTATTTGGAACGTAACTAGAGACCTTCTTTAACTCTTAGAAACAGTAGAAGGATTAGGTAGTGTAGTAGTTTGTTATCGGCTTTTACTTTATTATTTTGAATATTTTGGGTTATATTTGAACATAGCTTAAGCAAGACATACTTGACAATAGAGGCAGAGGAATTAATTTGAAAATAGAATATATTGCGGAATATAGATTACCGAAGAAAATAAACGAGAACTTGTGTTCCGAATATAACTTTCATATGCAAATAAAGGACGTTTTCATTACTTTAAATAATTCAAGTAGCAGAATAACACAAGGGATTTACTTACGGCATCTCAGGCATAATATTTACTAGAAATCTACCTAATAATTTATATAATACATGTTTAAAGTTTGTTAGAAATGTGGGATTGTAAGATACTACAGCGTTATCTACAAGTGAACGGTCAAAATGTTCCTCCTTATTGCGACAATTGCAGAGAAATGAGGAATGCCAGTTAGAACTATGATTCAGTTCAAAACTGTTATAGACTCTCTTATAGACAGATATATATAGGGTCCGCCAATAAGGGCGCGTGAACTTTAAAATTGAATAAAACAAGTTGTGTGTGAGGTAGAAACGAAATTTATTTTTCATTCGAAAGGGTATTCGACCCCATTAAGTATGGAAGATAACATCGTTCAAATGACCACCGCGGCTCCGTTTGGTAGCCCGGATCCGGGAGGTCCAATTTTCGATGACTCTGGAGCACATATCGGCCTCAATTTGAGCGATGGCGTTGCGTATGTTGACTTTGAGGTCTTCGGTGTTTAGAGGCTTGTTGGCGTAGACCAGCGACTTGAGATAGCCCCAGAGAAAAAAGTCTAAAGGCGTTAAATCGCACGATCTCGGTGGCCAGTTGATATCGCCTCCGCGCGAGATGACCATGTCCGGAAATCGCTCGTGCAGAATGTCCATTGTGGCATGGGCTGTGTGGCACGTGGCGCCGTCCTGCTGGAACCACATGTCGTCCGTGTCCATATCATCCAGTTTAGGCCAAAAGAAGTTGGTTATCATCGACCTGTAGCGCTCCCCATTGACGGTTATGGCCGCCCCAGCTTCGTTCTCGAAAAAGTACGGACCAATGATGCCGCCGGCCCAAAATCCACACCAAACAGTGACTTTCTGGGGATGCATTGCCACTTGGTGGACCTCGTGTGGGTTGTTCTCACTCCAAATGCGGCAATTTTGCTTGTTCACATACCCGTTCATCCAGAAATGAGCCTCGTCGCTGAAGATGATTTTTCGGCCAAAATGGGGGTCTGCTTCCAACTGCTCCAGAGCCCAGTCAGCGAACGCCCGACGCTGTCTGTGGTCGTTTATCTTGAGCTCCTGGGTCAATTGGATTTTGTACGGGTGCAGACCCAAATCCAGATGCAAAATTCTGCGAGTTGATGTCTCCGAAAGGCCAAATTCCTGTGCACGACAAAAAATGGACTGCCTCGGGTTCTCGCGCACACTCTCACGGACAGCAGCGATATTTTCGTTCGATCGGGCGTTTCGTCGACGTGTCAGTGTTGGCTGGTTGTTTACTGAACCAGTCGACTCGAATTTGCCCACCAATCGACGGATAGTCGACTCGACAGGCCGATCATCGCGACCGTAAAATGGGCGAAGTGCGCGGAACGTTGCTCGAACTGATGACCCATTTTCGTAAAACAATTTAATAATTTGCACGTGCTGCTCGATACTCAAACATGCCATGGTGATTTGGGGTTATATACTGAACAAATGACAGCAACTTTGACAGCTCTACCTCGAACAACATGGCCGCACCCTTCCGGCAAACTTCGCGCGTCCCTATTGGCGGACCCTTTACAATGATTTAATTAAAAGAAACTATTTGCTTTCGACCAAGCCATATAGACTAATACGATTTAGTCGAATGTAGCAAAAAGGCTGTTTGTAGAACTACTAAAACTTTTAAATTCAAAGACCTTAAAAATATAAAACATCTCTTTGCAAAACTCTCCTTGCATATCGCAGATTTTGTCACCATTGCTTTAGCAAAAACCTATTGCCCAACTCATGACTGTTAATTATTACATAAATTATGAGGCAAATCAAACACTTGGTTTAAATTTTACAGATTTAATGTGAAAAATGCGACATATATTTAACCACTCCATCGCTTCATCAGGCAGATGACTATCTAAGAGAACAAAATTTTCGTAAATATTTATTTAATCAAGTGAGGAGAAGAGCGATGTACAATTGTATTAAGTAAATGATGGATTATTGCATTTTAAATTTATAAATTAATAAAGGGGAAATTGTTGTTTCCTCGAAACTGCTGCCTGTTTGTTCAATATACATGGGCAACACACTTTAACAAGTAGACACCGGATTTTTTTGCTTTTGTCGATCTTGGCTTTTGCCAATTTTATAATAATTTGTTGGCTTCATATGCAACTGAAATTTGGTGTGGGGTTAATTCGTTTTAAAAGAGAGAGAGAAAGTGTTTTATTAGAAATTCATAAAGCGAAGAGTAATCCGGAAATCCCAGTAATTAATGACAAGTAGACCTAGTATTTTCCTCCTTTTTTCATTCTGTATAAATAAGTGTTTTGCCGTAGATTAATTTACTTTAAGTTTGATAATGATCAGTTAATGATCGAGTCACTTAAAAATAAAGCTTACACTCAAACAGTTTAATTTTTATTTGATAACATATACGGATTTGTTGATTACAACCTTCCACAGATTCACTGGTCATTGGATAATTGCAATTATGATTGTGAAACAGGTACTGGAAATAATTTTTTCGGCTAACATTTTAATTGAAACATTTAGTTACATTAACATGTCTCAAATCAATACTATACCGAATAGTAGAGGACCTATGTTTTATTTCTTTATATAATGTCGATATCCAATTGGCTTCTGATTTACTGTGCAATCATTTTACACATCACTATGGTTATGAACACTGCATGGAAATTGAATCTGCTACAAATAATTGACATTACGTTGAATCCATATTTGTTTTTATAAATGCAAAGTTTCTCAGAATTCATTATATTTTGGTTTAGTTAACTGGGATATTATGTTCAATGGTACTGATATTGATAGTATAACTAATCGCTACATTGTATGATGTAATCAATTGCAATGTTCCTTTTAAACTAATTAAATCAACAACAAATTCAAAATGGTTTAACAATACCTTGATATCATTAGTAAAGCAGAAGAAATTTGCTTATGCCAATTACAAGAGGAGTAACACAACTTAGAAGACTATATCATTTTCAGAAAACTTCGTGACAAATGCTCAATTTTAAGCAAATCATTGTATTATTCTCATTGTCAGCGAATACTGGGTGGTATACGTAAAAATCCTGGCGATGTTTGTAAATTTATAAATGATGTCCTGGACACAAGTGGTATTCCTTCATCTATATCCTTCAAGGACAAAATATATGTTGAAGGCAGTGATATTGTAAATGCTTTTGTCAATACTTTTCTGAAGTTTATGTGAGTGCAGCTAATACTGATCTGCTCGAATTTAGAGCATCTAAATCTGTTATTTCTGAAAAGTACAGATATCCTTGGATGATGTTTTCAACGCGCTTCATTTTCTTAACAAGAGGTTTACTTGTGAACCTGATTGTATACCTGGTGATTTCCTGTGTAGGTGTGTCAAAACCTTTACATACTTTATTTTCTACTTTTATTAAATTAGCTTGTGTTCCAAGTGTTTGAAAGTTGAGTTATAGCTTCCCAATTTTTAAAACTGGGGATAGAAAATGTGTTGAAAACTATCATGGGATTACCATACAATCAGCAATCCCTAAAATGTTTGACGGTTTGGTAACTAGACAAATAATCCATACGATCAAACACTTATTCAAAACTTAACAACACGGGTTTGTGGAGGGTAAATCTACTAAAACCAACTTATTGGAATTTCAAGATTTTCTTAATCACTCTTTCCAATAACATGTATAAGTTGATGCCATTTACACCGATTTTGCGACGTTTGACAAGGTTCAACATCAAAGTTATATTCTTATGGATTTCACGATTTAATTAAAAGTTTTTTAGAAGGACGTCGACAAATTGTTAAGATTAATAATTTTTCATCAAATCCAGTTCAGGTAACGCCAGATTTACTTTAAGGCTCTTACATCGGTCCTATTTTTTTTCTTATTTTAATCGATAATATTTGTAACTGCTTCATATATTCGAATTGTTTACTTTTTGCAGATGATTTGAAAGTGTATCATTGTATTGATGATATTACTATTTGATTTAGATATTCTATTTACTTGTTAAGTATTAAAGTAAAATCACTTTTTTAATTTTCAAAAACTTTTATTTGTTGGTATTACACGCAACAAATAAAAGTTTTTGAAAATTAAAAAAGTGATTTTACTTTAATAATAATTAATATGATAATCTATTTAGTTGGTGTGTGAGGAATACATTGTTTTTAAATATTAAAAAATGTAAATCTATAACTTTTAGTAACGAGGCAGATTTATCTTTTTCATCTCACATTTTTCCAATTTGTAATAAAGCATTTCGTTTACTGTTTTTTTTATTGAGGCCTTGCAAAAATTTTAACTGTATATAACTATATATTAAAGGCAAGATAGAATCTGTTCAAAAATAATTATTAAACGGTAAATTAATTTTGAAAGAAATGTAAGAACCATCACATTCAAAATTAATTTACCATTTAATAATTATGAAATGGTCTGCAAGCACCTGAATATTGATTCGAACAAACAAAGTGGTTATTGTATTTAATTTGTCTTTCTTAATTTTGAATTTTATGTAATATAGTAATAATAATATCACAATAACCATAAGAAAATCGTTATTCAGAATGCCTTTTACAGTTTAAATGAGATGAAAGATTTACAATAACAGCTTCAACTTCTGTCTACAAAGACTGAATATATTTTTTTTTATTTCAAGTTTCTAGTTTTATTTATTTAAATTGTAATTTAAACTTTTCGGTCCGATTTCTACAAACTATTGTTATTTCTTAGACCGTGTACTTTTGTAATTTTTTTAAACATTGCTTTTATTTTTTAAGGTAAAAACATGATCACGTATATATTTTTATATTATTATTATCTTATAAATGGCACATAAAATTTTTCTAAACTTATTTATTTAAGAACTATATTAATCGTACTTCAAAATTACATAGTAATGTCTTCAAGCATTAATTATGCTATATTATTTCCGTGAAAATATACACGAATTATATTATGACTTTATTTTGCGCACTAGTAAATATGCGAAAAACTATGAATAATTTATTTTTTGTATTAATGGGAAACAATTAGTGGGTTTTGATAATTAATATTTACTGCATTTATCTTTCCGTGTTAACTGAATTTATTATTTTATAAATTTTAATCTTATAAACTTAATAAATAATTAATTAGATAATTAAAAACATTTCAAGCAATTAATATTGCATAATTTTCAGTAGAAACAAATATTTATTACATTGAGATCTACATAAACATGTTTATACACGTATAGTCTTCATTTTTTTAAGTTATAAATACTCTACGAAATAGAACTTACACAACCGTAAATAAATAACACCAACGAACAAACGAACACCTATATAAATTTAAAAATTACAATGTATAAAATAACTGTAGAGATAACAAGAGAGCAACAAAACAAAACGAAAAAAATAATAACACAAATCATAAAAGATAATAACTATAAAAAAAGACGTACAAAAAACCTAAAAATACAATAATAAAAGAAGCATATAATCAAAAAAAGGTATACAACAAAACAAATAATAAAACTAAAACAAAACACTATGAAAATAAATTTCAAAGAGAACAACCTTAATCCTTTTAAATTATTGAAAACGATTAATGAGCAAATAAATAAACAAGTTACAAAATAATAACACACGAATTAAACAAAAACTTTTAAATGTATTAAAAACTAGCTGAAGAACAAATTAGTACAAAGAAAACTCTACCATAAACAACAATAATAAAATAATAATGATACTAAAAGACCATTTAGTACCAAGATCTGACGGCATAACAATTACCATACTGCTAGTTAAGGTATATAACCAAACTACATGATACAAGCTACCATTATAAAAATTCTTAAACTTAGAGACAAAATCAATCTGGTTGGTTATGAGGATGTAATTCTCCACTGGTTGAGATCGTCATTAGTTTTGATTCAGGTGATTTGAAATAATGATTAGTTATGTAACTCACTATAACATATATTTCACCATATAAGTAGATCAAAAATGTAAAAGTATTTACAAGATTACCTCATTTTGGAGGTTTGTGGGAAGCGGGTATCAAGTTGGTTAAAACACACAGAATCATGAGTAATGCAAAATTAAACTTTGAGGAATTTTATACAATTTTGACACAAATTGAAGCTGTGCTTAATTCCCGTCCGTTATATCCTTTGTCCAATGATCCGGAAGTCTTGGAACCTATAACACCGGCTCACTTTCTAACTGGACAATCAATTACCACGCTGTCTGATCCAAGCGTGCTTGACATCCAAACCAACAGACTATCACACTCCCAGTGTTACAACAGCTAACACAACATTTTTGGAAATGATGGTCTCAAGAGTATTTGTCACATCTCCAGGCAAGATACAAATAGAAGAAGCAGCCATTCCAGAATGGTTCAGTAGGATCCATGGTGCTGTTGAAGGATGACAACTTACAATATAACACGTGTTGAGTCTGTGAAAACATCATCCGGTGTGTGTAAACGTGCTGTAGCAAAGCTGTGTATGCTACCTATCAAGGAACATTTAAAATATTAGATTTTAATGCTATTTTTGTAAATCTTTTTATTGAAATTCAGGATATTTCAAGGGGCCGGCATGTTACGAGCCGTTTGAATACGATTAAGGTCAATTCCGCGTAAAATGATAATTTTAGGAATTATTATTATTTCCTCTAATTCCCAAAACTTTGCAATTTGTTCATCAACTGTAGTCAAATTACAAATTGACATTGTCTTATTAGATTCTAAAATATTACCTGAAACAATCCACCCCAACTTAGTTTTTTGTAATATCAGCATGTCTATATTCCCTGGTTTATTGAATGTAGGATCGGCTAAAGGCAATTTTTTGGGAATTAGAGGAAATAATTGAAACAAACATTATACGTCTGATGAACTGTGGTGTGAAGAAAAATTTGTTAAAACTTAAAACATATTTATCAAATCAAACAGAAAAAGCAATAATAAATGATTCTGAACCAACTGCTTAAAGTAAAATACGAAATTTTTAGTTTGTGACATTATCTATATGCCACGCCAAAGACTTTTACGTTCGTGTAATAATCAGCAAAGAAAAATTGTATAAATAAATAAAAATAGATTTCAACAACTTGAAATCGGGAAACCTACCTATAAATGAAGAAAAAACAGAATATATGATTTTCTGTAATAGTCATAAAACTAAATTAACAATAAAAAGTCGAATACCAAAAAAACAAATACATAAGATTAAAAATACAAACTAACATTAAGTGGGTTAAATACAAACATCAAAAAGAGAAACAATTGCAGTACTAACAAAAATTCAAAACTATTTACCAGAAACAACAAAAGAACAAATACACAATGCCCTCTTCGAGTTACAAAACACCTGCTTAGAGAAGATCTGAGACGAAACTACCAAGAAAAATGGTGATGTGGCCATCATAATACTTTCCCTATATTTTTCTCGAAAACTATGAGGTTATTCTTAATTATTTGCTCAATTTTGAATATTTTATTTATTTACTTATAAATATTATATAAATTTCATTTAGCTCCATAGTTTATTAGCAATAAGCAAAAAATCAAAATTTTTAAATTAATAATAAAAAAATGTTTCAATAAAACTATTTCAGTTTTTCATTCTTTTTAACTTTTGTTTGAAAATATATGTCTTATTTTTCAAAATTTCTTAAATTTCAAAATTTGTTTGAATAAATCTATTAAATTTTGCAATAATATTGTTTATTTACGTTTTACAATTTTTAATTAAAACCCTCGCTTATGTTGTACTGATTGGAGGGTGGGTTAGAGACCACCCACCCACCCTACATATACATATTAACTTTAATTAGTGATCGCCTCGCGGTTTGAAATAACCTTAATTACAAAATTTGAATAAAAGAAAATTGACAAAGTAAACATTTTTGATAAAGAGAATGGTTGCGACCTTTACTACGTTGTAATCCATACTTACTTACAATAATTTGTGGTTAAAACATATTGAATTTCAATTCAGGAAAGAAATTTTGTAAATTTTTGAAAAAAGTCTATATTTCTAAACAATTTTTTTTTTAATTTTAGAGCTTCCAATAAAATCTTCACAATTTAGAAAGTGGGTTGATTTAAAAAATCTTGAAACCTAGAGAAGAAATTAGTGGAAATTTCTTGAATTCTTGAAAAAGTGAGTCTAAATTCCTAAAAATCTAGGGTCCCAAAAAAGATAAATTACTGAACATTTTTTGAACCCTCAAGAAAAATCTAGATTTCTACAAACAAATTATGTAAAAAGTTTTAGAGCCTCCAAGAAAATCTTTATAATTTAGAAAACAAGAAAAAAACCTTGAAATCTGGAGGAGAAATTTCTGGAAATTTCCTGAACCCCTGAAAAAAAAAGTCTAGATTTCTAAATGAAAATTTTCTAAAAATTCTAGAGCCTCCTAGAAATTTAGAAGACCAGTTAAAAAAATATCTTGAAATCGGGAAGAGAAATTAGTGAAAATTCTTTTAAACTTTCTCGAAAACAAGAAAAGAAATCTAGGGGAAAATTTCCTAAAAAAAAATCTAGACCCTCCAAGAAAAATTCCCCAATTTAGAACTTTCTAAATAAGTTTATAGCCTCTAGTTGAAACAAAATGTTGAATTTTAAAGAAGCAATTGCTGAAATTTACCTGAATTCTAGAAAGGGAAGACGAATTAAAAAACATTTAGAGCCTGAAAAAATCTTCGCAATTTATAAGAAAATTTAATTTTGGGAAGAAGTTATTGGCCATTATCTAAACTCTAAACTTTTAGAAAAAAAATTCTAGAAAATTCTAATGCCTCATATAAAATCTTTGCAATTTAAAAGACGACTTCAAAAAACTCATGAACTCTAGAGAATAAATTGCTAGAAATTTCCTGAACCCTCGAAAAAATAATCTAGATTTCTAGAAGATAATTCTAAAAGAAAATCTTTGCGATTTAGAAGACAAGTTGAAAAAATCTTGAAATGTGGAGAAAAAATGACTAGAAATTTCCTGAACTTTCGAAAAAAAAGTCTAGATTTTTAAAAACAAATTTTCAAAAAAGCCTACATTTAAATCTTCGCAATTTACTGAAAATTTTCTGAATTCTACAAAAATATACATTTCTAGATTTTTTTTTGATAATTCTTAAAACTTTGCAATTTAAAAGACAGATTGAAAAAAACAATATTGATATCTGAAGAAATGACTGAAAAGAGTCTAGATTTCTAGGAACAGATTTTCTATAGCCTCCAAATCTGAATAAAAGTTACTGGAAATGTCTGAACTCTCGAAAAAAGTCTAAAGTTCAAAACATTTTTTTTTAATTTTTGAGCCCTGAAAGAAATCTTTGCAATATTAAAGACAATATTAAAATCTGGAAGAGAAATTACTGGAAATAGCCTCAAAGAAAATTCTATAAATATTGAAACGAACTTTCTAAAAAACTCCCGAATAACACCTTTGCTAAAAATTCTGGAAATATGAAGAAGAAATTACTATACTCTTTTAGAATCCTCCAAAAAAGTTCTAGAAATCTACAAAGAAAACTTCTAGAATCCTCAATCAAAATTCTTTGGAAAGGAATATGCAAAAAACTGAAAATATGGGGAAGAAATTCCTGAAACTTCCAGAAGCCACTAACTAAGTTCTAGAAATTTAGAAAATCCTAGTAAGTTGTAAAGTTAAACAAAATCTTGAAAGAACTTTCTGAAAAATCTAGAACTCTCGAATAAAATCTTTGCTAAAAATTCTGAAAATATCTATTTATTTATTAGATAAGAAAAAGAAATTACTGTACACTTCTAGGATCCTCAAAAAAAGTTTTATAAATCTAAAATGAAATCTTGTGAAAAATTCTAGAAACCTCAATGTAAAAAAAAAAAACTAAAAGTATGGATCATCTGAGAAAATTAGAGAAAAAGTTGAACAAAATATTCTACAAAAACCATGAAGAAATTTCTATAAATAAAAATAAATAATGACTTTCTGAAAAATTTTGAAACTGTTGAATAAAACCTTTGCTAAACTTGTAAACATTTGTAAAATTCTCGATGAAAATTCTTTGTAAAGAAAGTTCCAACAATTTTCTGGAATTTCAAGAAAAATTTAAAATGTTTTCTAAAAAATTATAAATTTAAATTTTACCCTCAAAAATTTTACGAAAAACATGTCTCAATAAAACTTCTTCAGTTTCTCATTTCCTTTAACTTTTGTTTGAAAAGTTATGAAATATATTTCAAATTTGGAAAAATATAGAGAAAAATAAAAATAAAAACTCCTCGCCTCGAGTAAACATCCGCTTCCGGTTAATGAATGTTTCCCAAAAGCTTTTCAGTTCCAGTTTTGAATGCTAAAACCTTAAGTTTAAAGTTTCATCACAATCGGATCATTCGTTTTTGAGATACAGCGCGCACAGACATTTTCACGCACGAAAACAATACTTCCCGTATATATACTATATAGGGAAAGTAAAAACATAATGAAAATACAAAGTAAATAAAATAAAATACTAATTAATTAAATTTAAATTTTAGCTTATAGCATTCTATTAAGATTTTGAAAAGTATAGTTTATAATCATCATATTTAATTAAATATATATAAAATCATATCAATTGTTTTAATATAATTAATGTATTATTCTTAAAAAAATATCAAGAAATTCATTGAAAACGGTAAATACAAGAAATAATTATTTTAATATTTCATTTATGAGTTCTGCACGTGCTTTAATATTTTTTCTCGCGAAAACACTTTTATATCAGGTGTGTTATTACCCTTTAAAATACCTTTGATTAATATGTGTAAAAATTTAGTCATTTATTTATATTAAACTATCTGTACAAAGATTTTTCTTGTAAATCATTAAAAAAAACACTATCACTTTGGTAAATTTTCGTAAATGAAATACGATAACACTTTCAAATATTTATTTTGCCGTTCGCGACAATTGTTTCGACACACTGTGTCTTCTTCAGGCGAAGAAATGATATCAAAAAAAGTGTTATCGTATTTCATTTACGAAAATTTACCAAAGTGATAGAATATGAACTTTCAACAACTAACAGCCTCAAATATTCAGTTATTTAAAAAAAAAAACACATAAGAAAATTTTACTACATTAAATACGTATAATATGCTAATCGTGTTAATTGATTTTTCAGGTGAAAACATGTCTGGACAAAGTAACGGTGCCGTTCCCTCGGAAGCGATGGGTAATATGAAACTGGAAAACGGAAGCGGTGACCGGAATGGATCGACGCCGACACCCACGTCCACCCCGACCGCTACAACACCGACGCCAGGCGGGTGCAGCTTCGAGGAGCAATTCAAAGCGTTTTCCAAGTTCGGCGACAACAAGTCTGACGGCAAACATATTACACTTTCACAAAGCGACAAATGGATGAAACAGGCCAAGGTTATCGACGGCAAGAAGATCACCACCACCGACACCGGCATCTATTTCAAAAAACTAAAGTCTTTAAAAGTGGGAATCGCAGATTACAACAAATTTTTGGATGAATTGGCCAGAACTAAAAAAGTGGAGTTGGATGAGGTAAAGATGAAGATGGCCAATTGCGGACAGCCAGGGCATCATGGAGCAGGAGTAAGTATAATTAATTTAAATTGATACGTACATAGTTTACATGTATCTTACATTAATTATATTAATTTCATTTAATAAAACGTATTGGATTAATTTAATTTTTATCCTCTATTTCTATTTATGATGTTTTATATTTGCATTGATTTGTATCTTCTTCTTAACTTATTTTGTTTATTGTATATATTTGATTTGTCCTTATATTCTATTTTATTTTATTTTAACAGACATATTTTTTAATATCTTTAAAATATAATATTTTTATCTCTATTTGGATATTCTCTAGATCACAATAGTCGATCCACCTTTTAGAACGTTTGTTCATTTTTGTTCTATTTAATAATGAGAAAACTACAGACCAATGAAACATGAAAGTACCAAACATTGTGTAATATAAACATTAAAGTAATTTATAAATTAACTTTAATAACCAGACCTAATTCTTAGCACTACTTACGAGGGTAGATGAAAAGTTTCCGGAATGGGCAAGAAATTGCAGTAATTAAACAGGTTTTTATTTTTATTTTTCAACATAGTACCCTTGCAGAGCGATATACTTTTCCCAGCGGTGCTCCAACTTTTTTAAGCCTTCAGAAAAATATGATTTCGGGAACTCTGCAAAATAAGCTTTAGTGGCGTCGATGACCTCCTCATTTGACGTAAAGCGCTTGCCTCCGAGCCAAGTCTTCATGTTTGTGAACAAAAAGAAGTCGCACGGGGCCAGGTCTTCAGAGTACGGGGGCTGCGGCACCACCTCGTAGCCCAATTCAACCAATTTAGCATTGGCGATTCGGGATGAATGGGCCGGCGCGTTGTCGTGGTGGAAGAGCACTTTTTTCCGCTGCAAATGAGGCCGTTTATCCTTCAATATGCCGTTGAATTGATCCAATAAATCGCTGTAGTATTGTCCCGTGATAGTTCTTCCCTTCTGCAAAAAGTCGATGTGTATCACACCTTGCGAATCCCAAAAAACGGTCTGGAGAAATCCACTGTTTCGACTACTGCTTGGTTTCTGGTGTGTAGTGGTGGATTCATGTTTCGTCCACGGTCACGAATCGGCGAAAAAAATCCGTTGGATTACGCTTTAACAAGGCCAAACACTCTTTCGAAGTGGTCACACGATTTCGCTTGTTGTCCATAGTCAGCAAACGCGGCACCCAGCTTCCTCATGCCCAAATGTTCGTGCACGATATTTTGCACACGTTCATATGAGATGCCCGTGGTCTCTACTATTTCGCGCAACTTCACTCGTCGATCGGCTAACACGAGATCATGGACTTTGTCAACCATTTCTTCATTTGTGGCCGTTTTTTGACGTCCACTGCGTGGTTCATCCTTAGTGCTCGTACGGCCACGTTTGAACTCGCTCACCTAGAAACTAATAGTCGAAAATGAAGGTGTGAATGTGCCATGAACTTTCTGCAAAATATCTCGGATATCCGTCGCCTTTTTCCCATCCATGTAGAAATGTTTTATGACTGCACGAAATTCGTTTTTATCAATTTTTGCAAAAGTGCCTGACTTGCTTCGCAAGATATCCTAGTAAACAAAAACGGAACGACGCACGTGTCTGAAAATTTGACAGCTTACCTATCTCTTGCCCATTTCGGAAACTTTTCAATCTACCCTCGTATGTATGTATATACTAATTTTTCTATTTTATTTTTTAGCCTGTGAAAACAACAAGTGCAGTCAACAGGTTAACAGATACGTCAAAATATACAGGTACTCACAAGCAGCGTTTCGATGACTCTGGGAAAGGAAAGGGCATGTCCGGAAGGAAGGAGCTTGCTGACACATCTGGATATGTTTCCGGATATCAGAACAAAGACACTTTCGGCAAACCCAATTAAGTCATTTATACAGCTTTAAAATATTTTTTACATTGTATATTAGCGTTTCCGTCTTCTCCTAAAAAACTCCTCAATAGAAACAATAATTATCATCAATATACCATAGTGTAGCTAACTTACATTAAATGATAGAGAAAAATAAACTTATCTCCTAAAAATATTCACAAAAAAAATATTTAATTAACAAAAATACAGTTTAAAAAAATACATACCGAAAACAAAATAATAATAAATAAATAATAGTTTCTAACAATACTTTCATTTGTAACCACAAATAAATAATTTTCAGGACAATGTTATAAAATATAATAAATAATTTAATTCAAATTGATAATTTTTCACAATCTTGGGTTGATTTGAAATTTGCAATTATTAAAAATAAGTAATCCCGGCCAAATTAAGTATCTTCCTATTTAATATTAATCCTAAGAAGGGTTTAAAAATAAAATTTATTTAATTGATAAAATGATTGAAGCTATACGTACTCATCGACAGTTAGCTTTATCTAATCAAAGATTTATATTTACAAGAGTATTCGATTAAAAATAAAACTTACTACACTCGTTTTAAATGCTACTAATATAAAATTATGAGCTTATAAAATACAATCTTTTAAAATATTGGAATATTTAAAGAATTTATAAATACGTAAAATTTTGGACACGCTTAATACTATGAAAAATCCAATAACGTTTCTATATTATATACAAATTTTACAATTTGCAACTCTGTGTCTTGTCTGGAAGCAAAATCAAATTTATTGTTAGATATATCGTATATTTATTTATATATAAAAATATATATGTAGATTCTAATGTAAGCAGATATTTTTATTTATTGTTGATCGCATATTATAGCTGGGCGTATGTATACAGGACTGACCTATCTGAAAATGACCAAATTCCAACGTCCCAAGATTGCTTACATATAAAAAGTTTTATATATTACGGTCGGGCCTGTATAAGCATATACCCATAAAATCTATTCTTTTTATGATATACTTATATTTTATAATCGCTGTGATTTGTGTACACACTAGATTTAAATAAATGTGTATTTACGGCTGTTGCTGTTTTTTGCATAACCTGGATAATTGTAATGCTTTTAATCTTACACTGGCATCCATCCAGTTTCCCCATTTTTCTCTCGTCATCTTTCATGCTTTCCTCGCCTTCCCCTGCACCCACCTGGCATGCTCCTCATAACCTCCCGAATTTTTAAACATGAAACTTAATCAGTTTCACCCTCTCGGCCACCTTTCCCTTCCATTCTATCTCTCTTATTATTATAGTTAATTCCTAAATATAACTCACTTTGCTTTTTAACATTTACTCTCAATTCTCTCTATACATGTATTTCTCCACTCTCGCTAACATCTCTTTCATTCCTTCTTACTCCCTCGCCATCAACACCATGTCGCCTGCATATGTCAGCATCCAAACTTTACTCCTCCCAAGAAGATTTTCTTGAAACATAACTTAAATGCGCGTTCTATTAGATACATTAAATTCCATACTAGCAAGTATATTTACTTTATTCGTCTATTTCTAATTACTTGAAATTATTTACGAAATTGGTAATCTTGGCGTCTGACATGTGTAAGTTATGATAGTTTATGTCATTCATAAAATAATGAGAAAGTAAAACATTACTTTTATAAAAATATACAAATTATTGTTAGTCCATTACAAGAATAAAATACATTGATCTTGAATAGCTTTTTTTAAACTAAAGGACTTGAAACCTTACGAAATAATTTTAAATCTTAAAATAATATGCGTCTAAACTCAGTTGGATTCTGGTACAAAGGAGGCAGGGCTGGTAGACACTGTCACCTCTAAGAGGAAGCTGTCAAGAAGACAACCTTCCTTGGAAGGAAGACGGACAATTTATCGACAAAAAGATTAACCGGGAGAGTAGAGGGTGTGGAAACCCTCCGAATTTACACCGATGGTTCTAAAACCAAAAGAGTATCCGGGGCAGGTATTTGCTCGCAACAAATGGACTTATCACGAGCTATACCCCCAGAGAACCACACAACTACTCTGCAAGCAGAGATCGTTGGCATCACCTATGGGGCAAAAGAAATCCTACACCGTGACATCCGTGATAGGAACATCCAAATCCTTATAGACAGTAGGGCAGCAATACTAGCAGTGAGAGGTCACAAGATCACATTAAGACTAGTTGAAGAATGTCAAAACATCCTGAAACAAGCAGCACAATCAAACAGTATTGAGCTGCGCTGGGTTAAGGGACACAATAATGAAGAAGGCAACAGCAAGGCAGACGAGCTGGCGCGGGCTGGTTCGGCTCTCAGTGATACCACGGACGGGCCCCCGATCGCGCCAATGTAATACCTAACTGACATCTTCAAAAAAAAAAAACACTCTCAAGATGCTAAAACAACGTTGGGACAACACCTCAGGCTGCAGACAGGCCAAGGAAGCAATGCGCTCACCCAATCTAAAAACAGCTGAATACTATCTGCGGGGGAATCTGCGTCTTATCACAGGTATCCTTACGGGTCACTGTCAGCTAATTAAACACTTGTTTACTATGGGTCTGGTGGACACCCCCATATGTAGAGCATGTGAAGAAGAGGACGAGACAGTCACCTTGGGTGGCTAAATGAGTGATAGAACAACAAAGGGCTGTTCCAGTCAAGGGGCACAAATGGCCTAGTGAGGCCTAGGTGCTCCGGTCAATGATTTGATCACCTTTGACAAACTCGATCCAGATCCAGACCCTTGAGGCAACACTTTAATTCATTTAGAAATGCTTCTCACTCAAACAATAGTAACAACTACTTCAAACCCTAGACGACAAAGTTAAGTAATTAACCTATAGTGCACCTACATAAAATATAAGATTGAAATTTCAATACATTAGTCAAAGGAGACCTTCCTTCAGTAAATCCGTACTGCATATCACAAATTATAGATTTGCTTGGTTATTAAGCTGTTTAAAAAAAATTGGTATGACATATTGCAGGAAAATAAAATATAACGGTAGGTGTAATAAGGGGCAGAACCATTTGACTACGTACCCAAATGATGCGGTATCTACTAGGTAGAGTAATCATGTTAAACAAACGTCACCCAGAAAATTTGAGCTGTCAGCGCCGCAATATTAAATGTGTTTTTGTATCAGTCGCTTATTTCTTTTGCTCTGTGTTGGTCGTGCTATAACTTGGTTAATAATTGAGATTGATTGATCCCGTAAATGTAAAAAAAGACCTTTATTGGCATAATACTACATAATTAATATATACTTAACTAATAATAATACATACTATTAATAGCCCCCTTGTATCAGACCCTCCTTTTTTCGGATTTCTTATTCCCGTCTAACTCTTATCACAATCTCTACGTCTGCCCCATCCTCTCTCATCCACTCACCTATTCGTTTTATTCCTCCTATCCATTCATCACGCACCTCCTTGCACTCTTGGCCTAGACGGCTCCATGTGTCCCTTCCACTCTCGCACAACGCACACCTGCCATATCTTTCCCCCATCCATACCTTCCTTCCTTTCTCGTCCGATCCACATCTAGCCCTTGCCAGAGTAACTTTCTTGGACCTTGCTCACTCTGTCTTCAATAGATACTCTGACACCCTGCCATACACTTGCCAACTTCCATACATTAGGTTGTACTCACTCCTTCGAATACACTCTTGTCGCTCTTGCGCTTCCACTTCCAGCCATTTTTCCCTCATCCAAGCCGACACATTCACTCCCTGTTCCGGCCAATTGTTCACTACCGTTTCTGCCACTCCCGCTCTTTCAAACATCTTTTTTCTTTCTAATCTCCATTTACACTCTCTTACCCCCAAACAAGTTCTCCATACCTCTCTTACTAACCTCTCACTATTCCACGTACTCACATTCATCTCATACCTTGACACTTTTTCCATTGCCCCTACATGCATACTATACCTATTGATTCCTGAAGCAGAATATACCTAGGAGTTGATCTTTCCACTCCTAGTAGCTGCTTCAAGAACGTCGTTTGCTCTCTCTCAATACATTCATACTCTTTCATTCCCCATGTTTCCACACCACACATCAATATCGGCTTCACGCACGCATCCCACAGTTTGCACGTCATTAGGAAGTTTCCCTCTAACAGATTTCCCCACCTCTTTTTTGCCATGGCTTCCTTGCTTTCTGTTGCAAGTATTTGACGTGCTCCCCGTATCCCCCATCACTAGTAAACACAAATCCCAGATATTTAAATTCTTTCACTCTCTCAATCACTTCTCCTTTCCATTTCAACTCTTCCACTTTTCCTTCTCTTCCTCTATTCTTAAACTTCATCCATTTTGTTTTCTTCACATTAACGCACAAACCCCCTTTATCCATATACCTCTCCACTCTTCCTAACATATCTTTCATTTCTCCCCATTCTCGCGCCAGTAACACTACATCATCAGCATATGCCAGCATCCATACTTTCATTCTCCCAATCACTACCCCGCCCGCCTGCCCTTTTCTCAGATCCTCCTCAAGCTCACTTATATATATTAAATAACAAAGGGCTGAGCTTCTCCTCACACATCTTACTGTATCTTGTTCTTTTCTGCACCACCAAACTTTCCTCACCCCGTCCCACTCTCCAATCTTAGACGGCTTTCCATACTTCCCTCTTCACCTCAGCACACTCCAGATCAAACCGTGGGTGCTGCACTCTAATTTCTCTTCTTACTCTGTACCCACATCTGGCTATGGCCCCTTCCATCTCTTCCATGGTCTCAATATCTCCCCACTTAATATTTTCCAGTTGAAGTCTCATACTCTCTAATGTCCTCTTTTTTCTGCTATCTTCCATCCATCATGTTTCTGCACATTACTTTCATACTCCTCCATCCATATCTCTGCAGTTATATAATTAATTTGTCAAATGACAATCAAATGTCATAGAAATAGTTCCATATAAAATAAATACGCCAGTAATGGCCAAAATATTGCTAGTACAGCAAAAATACTTCGCAGACAATTCCGTCATCTGAAGCAGAAGAAGGGGCCAGAGTAGAAAAACACATTGTGAACTCCGCCCACAAGTCCTGTAACCTAAATTTTGGTAATTATTAATGTCTAATTTATAATTTTCATATATGTATACTATATACAGGATTTTGTGAAATATAAATATAAATACACTGTCCCAATTCTCAGATGTGTCCTTCCCTGCACACTTTATCCAGACCACACCCTCCACCTCCTTCTTATATTCCATATCTCCGTCCTGCAGCTCCTCTCTTATTCCCATGATAATACCCCTCTTTGCCCTTCCTCGAATTGCCTCCTTAGTTGCCCCTCTCATTTCCTATTTAAACCCCGCTGGTAACTTTTCCCTCACTCCCTCCCACTCCTCTTCTATCAGCCACGTTTCCACTGCACCTACTAAATCCTTTCCTCTTACCCACTCTTCAAAATTCTTCTGCCACTTCTCCCCCCTGCATTTTGATTTTATTCCCGCCACGTTACAGAACCCCAGTTTTAATAGCCCCTCGTCTTCCCCATATTTTTTTCTTCTTACTTTTTTGCAATTATCTCTTTATATTGTTCTTTCGCCTCATTCCATAATAAACATTTGTCATCAATTTCCAATCTACCATATACGACTTTCACTAACTTTCCTCTTCTTCTCTCTTCCCTGGTCACTTTTCTCAAATCCATCTGTATATTTGTTTCTTTCACCGTAAAGTCATTGTCAATATATACCTCCGTTCCTCTAAACTTGTTTGTATTTTTTATCACCTTAACCTTATTCATGAAGTCTCTCATCCTGGCTAATATTATTCCTTTTTTCAATTTAAAGGCATCCTCCACCTCGACATCGATCTCTAGTTTCCCTTTTATCACCTCTTTCACAGCTTTAGATACATTCTCTCCTTTTATGACAACATTTCTTAGCACAATATTGTTGGGTCTCTTCTCCTGTTCTCTCCTCTCCTCTTTTTCTTCTAGCTCTAGTATCTTGCTGCGCATATCTCTCTTTTCTATTTCCCACTCCTCTTTTCATCTCTGTTTTGATTTTCACTACTTATTCACTAGCTCTACCTCTCTTCTCAGCTTTTCATTCTGTTCATTGTTCTGTTCGAATCTTTCCTTCATCTCTTTTCTCATATCCTTTAATTCTTTTAATATCGCCTCCATCGAATTAAGTTTCTCTGGTGTTCTTGCGATTAATTTACTTTGGCTGAAAATTAAAGTTTCGTCGTCTGTCTTCTCGAAGCTAGTTTCTCCTCTTTTCCTTTTATATTGATCCCGTAAATATATTCCGAAGTGATATTTCGTGCTTAACACGAGTATTGTATTAGTTTTACAAAATTCTGTCACAATAGATTTTTTTTTAAAATATTCGGTACTACCGATTGCTTGTTTGTTGTTGAAAATGGTGTGTGATTATAAACGTAAGTCAAAGAACAATTGAAAAAGGCAAAAAAGCGGTCACAAATGGTCAATCATTACAAAGTGCAGCTTGTGAGTTTGGTTTGACATTGCGGACTCATTGCGGCGATGCATCGAAGCACGTGAGCACTAGATCAAAAGTCGTGAATCAAAAATAGTTAACAGCAGCATTAAATCTAGTAAGAGGTGGAAAAGATGTGACGAACGCTGCCAAACAATTTAATTTGAGTTACAAAACACTTTTCAGACCATTTTAGAAGGCCATTACAGTGTCATGGGATAATTGGATGCGCCGCTATGCTATGAACGTAACCATCCACAATTTGACAAAAATTGTTAAAAAGCGTTAATCTGAGCATTTTCTCATTAGAATATTAAAGAAGTCTTTCGCTCCACTGGCGTCTACCCATCAAATTCGAACATTTTCATGGACAGTGATTTCGCACCATCCACTATCATTATCGAATGTGTTAACTTAATTGAAATGGGTGTCCTCAATTTGGACGAAACCACCCAAGATGTTCTGCCATTTCCGAAAGCACAGATACGAAAGGAGAGTAGTATACGCGGCCGCAAACGTGGTAAAACATAAATATTGACCATTCCTGAAATGGTGGCAGAACTTCGAACCAAAGAATTGGCCAAAAAAGTGGCAGCCGTAGCCAAAACAATTGGTGGTGGACGTGGTCGCGGTCGCGGCCGTGAAAGCGGAAATACTGCGGATGACACATCAACTACCTCGAATGTCTTACCAGTCACTCGTGGTGGTGGACGTGGACATCCGAAAAAAAGTGTCTTCGTCGTCGGATAGTGATTATGATTAACCGATTAATTTTCACAATTTCATATTCATTTTAAGCACAAATTCATGTTTTCTTTCATTTTTTTTAACTCAAAATAAACATTTGAATCGATTCGAACACTAAAAATTCAATTTATCAGACTTAATTTATCAAAACATACTTTTCAAATGAGCAATATGCTCCATATTTTTGAAACGTTGAAAAATTTAAGGTTTTGATTAAACTTTCATAACTAAGCAAAGAAACGAGCTACAACAAAACTGTCTACGGCGAGAATGTAGCCGAAGGAACAAGCTCTCCAACTTAGCGCTAGCACATCAAATGCGGTTTTTATAGGCCAATGTGTATATTGTAAACAGTAAAGTATACATTGAATAAATGCATATTTTTACAAAATACTGACATAATCCGTCATATTTAGATATACAAGACCATAAAAGCAGTCGAGAAAAAAGCTTGGTTTCATGTTGCGCGTTACCCTCAGATGATCACCTACTTTCAAAGTAAGAGCACATTTTCATCAAAAGAAAAATTAGAAGACACTAACTCTTGGGAAAGGGGAATCGCCATCTCAATGTATATTTTTTCATAGAGCGCAAGAGAAATCAGCCGACTCAATAACCACTACAACTACCGGAAGTACTTCTCCATCACAATGTGAAAAGCCTATCGAACAGTATCAATGAACTAAAAGCAATGATGAACACTCTTTTGGACGTTCACATTATAAGCACTGCCAAAGAGCGGATTAACTTCAGTGTTTCAACATAGCAAATTTCAGTCTAATTGCTTATTTTTGTAGATCTAGAAACGAACACGGAGGTGTTGCAATTTATTGTAAAAGTCATATGTCCGTTCTATCAGTAAATAAAATAAATAACTTAGCAGTAAAAAAATCTTTGAGTGTGCAAGAGTGGAAATAAGACTTTCGAAAATAACAATACATGTAGTATGGATTTACAGACCTCCACAGAGCAATATCTACCTTTCTTGCGATCCTCAATGAAATATTAGAAATGCTGGTAGTGAAGGGTAGTGCAGTTTTTTAATCTTCTCAAATCTTATAATGCCACTTGGACATTAAAGGTTCCTTTACTTTACAACACGGCATTTCGGAAGAGATTAAATTAAGCGTCTTTTTGCACCCCATAATAGGGTCAGTAAAATGGGAGCGGAATAACTGAAAATGACGATTTAACAGTTAATAAGAGTCAATGCATTGACTGACGAACTCATTTGTTTGAATGCATATATTCAATAAATAGACTATTTTACACAACTGATTGCTTATTTAGACATTTTGCATGGAAAGAGAACGGAGGGCCGGTTCGCTCTCGCGCGTACTCTCCAAGAACTACAATACCGGCGGGATCGTCGTATCCCATTCCTCGTGTAGGTGGCAGTTGCCAGTTCTCTTCACGAGTTGCCACGTGTTGTTCATCTCCAGAACGTTAAGTTCCTCTGTGATCGCCTTTGACTATTCACTTGATTCGCTGCTGACCATGGCCTCCGAGTAGGTTTTTCGGCTTCTTCACCTTCTCAGACTGAAGATCCTGGCGTTATCGGCGACCGCTCAATCCTCTTGAATAGCTTCGACGTTTCTCAGGTTTGCGTCCACTCGCTTTTCTCCAGCCAGGTTTCGTCGAGGAACAGCTATCTCTGTTGCAGGAATCTTGACCGTTGGTCGCTGGACCTCGGGAGCTGCCCGGTTGAGCACTATAGTTCGTGTTCGTCGAAAATCACGTTCCTTCACCTTCTTGTTCACTAGATCAAAGAGTCGGTGGTTGTCGGAATTTCCTTCGTATCCAACAAACATGAGTTTGCTGGATTTGTCATCCAGCTTGGTCCTTGGACTGACGAGGAAGTGCATGAATGCTATGCAGCCGAATTTCTTCAGGTGTGACAATGTCAGCTTCCTCCCCAGGAAGATCTCGTACAGCATCGTACTCTCCATCTCACTCGCCGGAATCCGGTTGAGAACGAATACAACGGTGTTTACGGCTTCGCTCCAGAGGTATTTTGGCGCATCCATCGCGTGCATCATTGATCTGGCACACTCCATGATTGTGCGCATTTCCTTCTGTATGCGGCCGTTCTACTGCGGCGTGTAAGGCAAAGTGTTCTCTATGATGATATCTCCTTCTTCTTCTTCACAGTGCAAAGCCTTGACCTTGCAACCATGCAGCTTTCCCACCATCTGCACATACTCCTTCAGGCAAGCCAGCACATCACATTTGTGCCAGTGTCTCCGAGAATTCCCGTTCGTCAACATCCTCTTTGCAGACTTCTCTGGATGGGTGATGAAAATGATGTTGCTTGCCATGCAAGCAAGCTTCACAAAGAATCTCATCCTCGTCACTCAGGGTTATGCCACTTATCGTCCAGCTTCATCATCGCTCGAATCCGTATAATGTTCACATTGCCAAGTAGGTCATACCACACCTTCAAGCTATTTTCTACAATTTTGTAAGCTAGGTGCGATACAGCCATAATAAACAGCATTCGATAAACATTATTGTCATTAAGAGTTGCGCTTGCAATAAGTTTCAGGCCATCTTCCTAGATGTCTCGGTCTTTTTCTCCTTCTTGACAACCAACCAACCAACCAAGAGAACAGGTTTCTCTTCAAATCTGGAACAAATAAAACGTTCGTGATGACGGATTTATGCCACTCACCTTTAACCAATTTCTCGATCTCGATATCTCCTTTTCCATTGACAGGTATTGACACGTTGTTTCCAATCACGACAATAGTTTCTCGAGGGACATCAGACATGTTGGAAAACAACTCGGCCCAGTACGATGTATGGGCAGATATATCGAGTTGTCACCCCTTCTAGGAAATTCGACGATGAATGAAGAAACCTGTTTGTGATGGTCCGATTTCTGCTTACTCGGTCCCCCTTATGACGACTCGGTCTGCTTAGTCATTTAGTCACCTTATCTGCAAATTCAGCTTCTTTATTTTTAGAGAGAAACTGGCTCTGAAAGCAAGAATAAAATATCTGTGCGTATTTTTGTATAGCAGGGATTTTAGGAAAGTAGTACACGTTTGCACCGTGCGCAGCGCCGACGAATCGAGTAGTCATCAACATGTTTGCTAACATGTTCAGTTGTATTTTAGCTGTGTGTGTGCAAACTTACGTCCCGCTGGTATTGTGAGTGTTTATAATGTTCAAGAAAGTAAAGAACGCCGCCAGTTGTGAAGTTAGGGCTATGATTAGTTATAAGTCGTCTGTTAGGCGATGGTATCGTAATTTCAACTTAGAAAAAGAGAACACCCATGATGAACGAACTTTCAACTATACACCCTATAGTCCTTTCAGATTACTATCTGTTTACAAAACTTAAGGAGTTTTCGGCAAGATAAGAAAGGTTACGTATCTCAGTACAGTTGCGGCGAAGGAATGTGAAGTTACGATGAATCCTTAAATTTGCGAGGTGGCTATATGTAGAGAAGTAGTTTAAGGTATCTTCTTTACAAATTAAACATTAATATTTCTTAATATATTCCAAACGGGTACTATTTTCCGGAACGCCCTCGTAAATTGAAATAACCAACTGAAGGCGAAATTCAAAAAGTATTGCGATTTGTCGGTGTCGATGAGCTGTAAGAATACATGCAGACTATCGTTTAAATTATTAGACACTACTTACCTTACTTGGAAAATATTAGTTTTTTAACATTTCGGGGATTTGCATCGTAGATTATACGTTTATATGTCCCGAAGGAAAATAGTTTAAAAGACTTAAATTGGGAGAATATGCTGAACATTTTATATGACCATCCGTATTTATCCATTATCTCAAAAATACACAGTTCAGAAAACTTCAATTAAGATTTTCGTTTATGCTCCACCTTCTTTTGCAAATTGTTTCCCATATTTAATGTAGATTTTCAGACGACCTGTAGTATAAGTCATGACTATTTACTAGTTCGTTGTTTAATCTTGTTAGGTTGAGCCTTCAAGTTAAAAGAATCGCCCATGATATTTAGCAGAGCTGCAGTGAAGAGGTGTAGATCGTAACACGTGTCTGTAAATTGCCATTATGTAATAATTAAATGTGATGTGAGTAAACAAGCGACAATAGTATGAAAACATGTTACAATGTGGTTATAGTAATTTCAGACATGCAACAGCAGCTGCAATAACATTTGTAGGATTACACCAGAAATTTCAGACTAATTGAACAGAACCTGACACACCCTGTATATACAACTGAATTTTTAATATTATAATTTGATATCTATTAGAGATTTAATATATGCAACAGTATATACATGTTATACAAATTATTTTGCAATCATTTTGCAGGGAAAATTTAAAAAAATATTGTATCTTACGAAATATTTCCATTTCTAAAATCTAAGAGTTAAATAAAATATACCATTATGTATGATACGTTGTTATGCTTACGAAATCAACCACTAACGCTTCTATAACAAGGAATCTGTTAACTTGTCCATCTTTTATTATAAACTGTGTGTTTATTGTGGTTATGTTTGTAACTCATGTTAAAATTTATTAACCTTAGTCAATCTTGTACATTCCGATTTTTATCAAGAATACTAAAATTGCCACCCAACTTCGATTACGCCAAAATGAGTGCATTTATACAAAGATTAAATCCAATTACAGGGCAAAGTGATTGGGTCATTCAAAATGAAGATTATGATTATCATCAGGAAGTGGCCCGAGCTGCTTTTGCAGATATGCTACATGATACAGAAAGGAATGTAATGTATGAGCAAGGTTTAAAAGTAGCGATTGAACATATGCATAAACGTGGGAAGAAAGCAAATGTTTTAGATATAGGAACAGGTACGGGTCTATTGTCAATGATGGCTGTTAGACATGGAGCTGATAGTGTTGTTGCCTGTGAAGCTTTTACACCAATGAGTAAATGTGCCTTACAAGTGATTGCCATGAATGGATATTCAGATAATATTAAGGTTATTCCAAAACGTTCTACTGATTTAGTAATTGGAGAAGATATGGAAAATAGAGCCAATATTCTAGTAACAGAAGTGTTTGATACTGAACTAATTGGTGAAGGTGCTTTAGGAACATTTAAACATGCTCATGATGAGTTATTGGAAAATGATTGCATTGTTGTACCTCACAGTGCAAAAATATATGCTCAGGTAATAGATAGCCCTATAATTTCAAACTGGAATCGATTGAAAAATATATTCAATGAAGATGGGGAACTGTTGATAAAAGTTCCCGATGAAATCAGTGTTTGCAAAGGTTCAACTTCTTTACATGATGTTCAAGTAAGTCAACTGCCTAGTGAATTTATACAAAGCATTAGTCCACCGCAAGCAGTTATAAGTTTTGATTGGTCAGGTAAGACGCCATTTATATATAATAGGAGCACTATAAATACTATAAAAGCTGAAGTTGCTGGTACAGCAAGAGCTGTTTTAATGTGGTGGGATTTAAATATGGATATTGATAATAAAGTAGTTTTATCATGTGCACCATTTTGGGCACATCCATCTGGTAAAGGAAAAGATACAATTCCGTGGAGAGATCATTGGATGCAGGCCATATACTACTTACCAAGAGAATTACATGTAAAACAAAATGAGGAGGTGCACTTAATTTTTTGTCATGATGAATACTCCCTTTGGTTTAATATGCGTAAAGATTTAAAAGTATCTGAACAGGACTTGCAAAGCCCCATCTGTGATTGTGGAGTTCATTTAACTTACTCAAGAACACGTATTGGTATGTTAAATGATTTCACCAGAACAAAAAAGTATCTATCAATAATTGAAGATAATATAACATCAGAGTCTGTTGTTTTAATCTTAAGCCATGGGCTATATTCAGCCTTAGCTGCTGCAAAAACAGCAAAATGGGTTTATTGTTTGGAAAGCAACATGTCATCAAGACGAGTCATGCAGGATTTTATTGATGCTAATAATTTAACTAACGTTGAAATTATAAAAGATCAAAAACACTTTATTCCTAAAGAAAAAATTGATTTTGTGATAGGAGAGCCTTACTTCATCAGTAGTATATTACCATGGGATAATTTGCTGTTTTTGTATTTGCTGAGAGATATGCAACCATATTTTACTGACAATGTGAAGATATTTCCAAAAGAGGCTAAAATTAGAGGAGTACCGATGGAGTTTAATAATTTACATAAAATAAGGGCCCCACTTGGGAAATGTCAAGATTTTATAATGGAACCTTTTGATAAATTGATTTTGGTAAGCATTAATCTCTTTACTAAAATCTTTTATGTTACATTCCTATGAACAGTGTTTTTTAGAGCTATGCCATATTTAATTTAATGCAACATCATTGTTGAATAGTTATTATTGTGCTTTTATTATTATTATTATATTTATAATATATCTTATTTTAAAACTTACATAAAGCTTTTACTGTAGAATATTTTATAATGATGCTAATAAATATATTTTATTTTAAAGTCTTCAAGTGATATCAGTGATGAAAATGTAGAGGCCCAACCTTTGTGGGAATATCCTGGGAAAGCACTTGCAGATGCAAAAGATTTAGCAACTATCGATTTAAGCATACCCAAAGAAGGTTTCACACTTGAAACTCATGGAGTGTTTAATACTGATGGGTAGGTGTAAATATTTTATACATTATATTTTTGCATTAGATATATTTGTACATTTGTTTATATAATTTTAATTTTATATGAATATATATTAAAAACTAATTTTTCTCATGCTTTTAAATATATTAATAAACATTATATAAATAATTATTTAGAATTATAATACACGATTCAGTACCGGGTAATACTATTAATTCAACAGTTTATTTTTATTTGATTGTGGAGTCATTTACTTAATTATACATTTTAAATATAATGAAAACAAACATAACTTTTTATTGCAATATTTCTGTATTTAATAGTGACTATTAACTCTTTATAATTTAAGAAGAATAATTTTATAGAGTTTAAATTTTATGTTGAATATTTATATAATTATTTGGTCATCTATAGATAATTCTTTTTTCAGAATTGGAACATGTAATGGTATTGCTCTATGGGTAGATTGGGTATTGGATAAGGATAACCCAAGGAGAAACACAGTGACTACAGGACCTATAAAACCTATTGAAATTGGTGAAAATGTTTGTTGGGATATGCATACGAGGCAAGGCGTTTGTCTATTAGGGCATTTAAATATAAACCAACATATCGATTACACTTTTAAATTTAATTTTGATACAGGAAATATCAGTTTTAAAATAAATCCTTAAAAATAATATGTAGTTCATTATTGTTTATGTAGTTCAAGTCTCCTTTATTTATTTACATGCAAAATTTGTGTCTTTAATTTTTATCTCATACATTGCGTTAATATAATCGAAATGAAGTTAAGAGTTATGTATTATATCACTTAATGTGTAGTATTTAGAAGCATTTTTTCTTTGCTTTATTGATTTATACTTAAGATATAAATTAATTTAATTATATGATGGTTATTATGACTTATAAGATATTAATTGCTAGTTTTTCACTTTATTTTTAATTTATATTTTAAGTAAAACTTAGCAAACCAAAGAAAATATGGACCTAAATAATCCTTATTAAGTGATATAATAACTCTAACTTCATTCCGATTATAATAACGCAATGTATGAGATAAAAATTAACAATACAAATTTTACATGCAAATTCCCTATGATACGTGATCAGATATGTATATTTTCTATGTGCTCATTTGAGACATGCGGTATACAATTGTAAATCCAAAACATTACAGTGGTTGGACGTGGAACTACAATACAAGAAGAATGTAGGCATCTTCTGCCATGTTGCTTTTTAAATTTCTAACCTATATTTTAACGATCCGGTAACGTAATTTAAGAATTGTTTTTTACTCAAGAAACCATTTTATTTTATTAAAATGTCTGTAAATAAATATATGCATCCAAGAAATATATACAAAACACCCCCTAATTTCAAACAGCTGGCAATAGATTATCCAGAATTTCGGAAATGTGTAAATATGGTAAGTTAAAGATACAATTGTTTTATTATGAAAAAAGTTATTTAAAAAATGATTGTAATCATGAAGTCACCTCCTTATAAATACAATTTAAAATCGTTTTTAGATACTTATAATATTTTTATTACATGGTATCCATATATTATATTTAGCAGAAACCTTTTTTGCAATTTTTATTAAAAATAGTTTATTGGTATTAAATAAATTATTTCTCTCTGTTGGCATGGTAACTATAATAAACTTTATTACGTTCTTTCAATACTGCAAATTGTTCTTAGAAAACTGATGTCTGGGATACTACTTCGTCGTTAAAAACCGGCATGTTTTTAAAGCTGAGGATTTTGCAATAAGTCTTATTACAAAGCACTGAATCTTATTTTGTTATGTATTGTCAAAAATACTACATACTGCATAGTCTCGAATTTAGCTATATAAACTAAAATACTTAGGGGTGTTTAAATAAAAAAAAGGTATAGACCTGAGCACAATTATTCAATTGATTAACAAGCTGGAGGATTTCCTATTCCAAGAACTCTTTTGGCAGTGACGAGACCTAGTCCTTCACAGCGACCTTGAGTTCATTGTGAAACTTGAAGCGCTGCCCTTTCAGATTTATGTTCAGTTGACCAAACATGAAAATCACAAGGCAATATATCTAGGCTGTAGGGTTGATAGTCAAGCTGCTTCCACTTGAATTTGGCCAGTTTCGTGTCTGTGACCCTGGAAACGTACATATGTGCGTTATAATAGAACAGAACCTCCGTGAGCAGGAACATACGTACTACATATAAGATCAACAGAGCATTTCAAATAAAAATATTGTGTACTGTTTGTATGAACCAATATTGTTTTATTATCACGTAGATTTTGCCTTAACCACTTGTGCTGGAGAGACATGCACGTCTGCTTTTTCACAGAAACACAAACGACGTGCATGATGGGCCTGAGCACAGATTATCATTGCACTGCGTAGCAGCAACTAGAATAAAGAAAGAAAGAAACCTTTATTTGGCATTATTACATATACAAACTCAACTAAACTATATTCTAATAATAAACAAACAAAAAATATAATCCTTCCATATCTTTCACTCCACTCTTCTCCTACCCCTCTCCCACCCTATTTTCTTAAGCACATTTACCCTGGCCCCATCCTCATTCATCCAGTCCGTCACCCTCCTGCACCCTTCCACCCACTCTTCACTCACCCCCTCGCATTCCTCCGCCAAATGCCTCCAAGTATCCCTTCCATTCTTACACAAAACGCACTTCCCATAACTCTCTCCCATCCACCACTTTCTCCCTCTTTCATCTGACCCACACCTCGCCCTTGCCATTGTCACCTTATCCTCTCTCCCCATTCCGCTCTCTAAATACTTCGGCTTTCTTCCATGCACCTGCCATCTCCCATATCCCTTATTGTACTCACTCCTCTCTATGCAGCCTTGCCTTTCTTGTCTCTCCACTTCTCTTTCCTTCTCATATATCCAATCAGCCACATTCACCCCTTTCTCAAGCCATTCATTCACCACCACCTCCGCCAAACCGACCCTTTCGTACATTCTCCTTCTCTCCGCTCTCCATCTACCCTCCACTATACTCTTACTCATCCACCATACCTCCTTCACCAATTTCCCTTCTTCCAGCGCACACATTCTCATCTCGAACCTCACCACTCTCTTCACTGCCTCACACCCTAAGGTCTCCCTATCTAGCTCCTGTAACAATATATATTCCGGCGTCGACCTCTCCACCCCTAACACTCGTCTCATGCACCATCTTTGTTCCCGCTCCACACACTCATACCTCTTTGTTCCCCATACCTCCACACCATACAACAAGATTGGCTTCACGCACGCATCCCACAATCCACACATCACCCTCACATTATTTTCCATACATCTCCCCCACCTCTCCCACACCACACCCCACGCTCTTCTCGCCTTTCCTTGTACCCATTTCATGTGCTCTTCATACCCTCCCGTACACTTAAAAATTAATCCCAAGTATTTGAATACTGTCACCCTTTCAATTACTTCCCCTTTCCATTTCAGCTCTCTCATTCTTCCTTCCCTTCCTTTGTTCCTAAACCTCATCCATTTCGTTTTCCCTACATTCACCCTTAACTCCCTCTTATCCATGTACTTTTCCACTCTTGCTAACATCTCTTTCACCCCCTCCCAGTCTCTCGCCATCAGTACCATATCATCCGCATATGCTAACATCCAAACTTTCTTCCTCCCAATCACTACGCCACCCGCTTGCCCTCTCCTCAATATTTCATCCAATTCACTTGTATACAGATTAAACAATAGAGGGCTTAGCGGGCATCCCTGTCTCACTCCCATCCATGTTCTAAATTCCTCTGACACTCTATCCCCCACCTTAGCCACACACCATGTCTCCTGATATACTCTCCTCACAAACTCAACCATCCCCTCACTCACCCCTCTTCTTTCCAAACACTCCACCAATCTTTCCCTAGGTACCGAATCATACGCCTCTTTCAAATCTAGGAACACCGCATACACACTTCCTCTCTCTTCTACTTCTTTCACAAGTCTATTTTTTACTACTGTCATTGCTATTTTGTACCCTGAGTTGGTAACGGTTATCCCCCTGTAGTTCTCCACATCTCCTGTGCTTCCTCCTTTATGCACCGGGCACACGGCCCCAATCCTCCAAGACCGCGGTATATCCTCCTCCCCCTTCCATATTTGATTTAACACCTTTCTATACGTTCTTCTACCAGCAACTATATAGATAAATAAAAATTTTAACCCATATTCTAAAATAGAAAGTGAGTCCCAGCGAGTTACACAGAAACGTTCTGGTATACGCCTTGATCAATTTATTGCCAGGCAAGTGGTTAAAAAACTATATATTTATTTGTAATATCAGTATAATCAACCTCAAATAATAATAAACATTTATTCAAACCTTTTATTTATTATATCAAACTGTCCTCACTTTTAATACAGTGTTGTAAAAAGGAAACAAATTTTATTTTCTTGATTTAGCTTTTTATGTACAATATGTACATTTAATAGTGTTCAATTTAAGAACATAAGACCTTATTTGTCCCTTTAACTTGATCAGCATGATTTAACAGAAATCTGTTTATTCTCTTTTTTTTCAATTCTGCAGAATCCTTTGTTTTATCTACCATACATTCTAAATTGATTGATTAGCATTGTCTCTCTTTGTGCAACACTATTTTAGTAGTTATCCATGTAAATATGATGCCACACATTCTCAATACTTTTCATTCGATCAGATATAAGATTTAATGATATAAGTAACTACTTTCAGCCTCGCATAACGTTCTCAGAAGAAGTATGTATTTATTAATTTTTCCTTCGCTATAAACTCAAAATGATACTCCACGATAGAGAATTATAGCGTATACCGGGTTGTGTGTCGACAAACGCACCATAGGAAATTCAATGTATTTTTATAAATGTGCAATTTTTTTCTCCCCAGGTCATTTTAGCAGAAAACACAAAAGAGCAATTTTGTAGATATTAACAAAATACATTTAAATCACCTATTCATAGAATATCACAATTATTTTAAAGCGAGATATATAAAAGTATAAATATATAATTTTGTCCTATTTTTTATAATTTAAATAGCATAGCCAAGGAATATCGATGCAAGGCATCAATTTTATTGACAGCTAGGTTATTGCCAAGTCGTGAATGTAAATTTATTTGAACATATCTTATAATTTTTGTTAACCCTTTCGCTGCGCAACACATTTTGAAATTTAGCAACCGCTGTACGCATATATTTCAGTTGTTGCGAGTTTATTTGTGTTGAGCAGTTTGACGTATACTTCGATGTAGGGAGTTTATTTGTTTTGAGTTTAAGAGGGAAATATATTATAAAAAAAACAAAAAAAATATATTTCCAAAGTGTTTATTCAAATATTTACTTATATTTCAATTTTATAAACAATTAATATTTTTTTTTTGTACGAAAATAAAGAAGCGTTACTGGGTTCACATATACATGGTTGCTGATATCTCCTAAAGTAAGATAGCTAGCGAAAAATGTTAAGATACAAAAGTTGTACGGTTTTTTAAAACCTATTACAATAAAGATAAATTAGACACCCTGTATATTATTCCATATTTCAATTCATCTCAAAATTCTACACAATATTGGTATAATACATTTTAAAGTTAAACTTGACCGTTTTAGAGATATTGAACTTTGAAAAACATTTTTTTAAAATAAATTATACGAAAATAATTAGCCATCAAGTTACCTTTCAAAGATAGGTAGGGCGTAGAGTAACAACGCTGCCTCATTACATACAAAAGTACATTTAGTTTGAATAATTTTCGCGCAAAAATGGTACGTTTAAGTGAAACCGAGCAGATTGACGCAACATAACATTGTTATGGAGATAAAAACTTTGAAAGGTAACTTGACGACTAACTATTTTTGTTTATTTTATTTAAAAAAAATGATTTTCAAAGTTCGATATCTCTAAAACGGTCAACTTTAGCTTTATGATGTGCTATACCAATTTTGTGTAGAATTTCGAGATGAATTGAAATATGCAATAATATACATGGTTAAATTAATAAGCACTAAAAAAACCTTTCTTTAACAATTTTATTTAAATTCACAGATATATATGTATTTCGGACATAAAGTGACCATTATTAATGTTTTAATACTGTATTAAAAAATTGATAATGAATACTGTATTAAAACATTGATAAGGGTCACTTTGTGTCCGAAATATATATCTATGAATTTAAATAAAATTGTGAAAAAAGGTTTTTTAGTGTTTATTAATTTAATCAAATTTATCTTCATATAACTCACAAAAATCAAAAAACTAATATACATGGTGTACCATTAAAGAAAAAGCAAGTTGGTTTCGTCCTGACTTTTTGACTGATCCTATATACTAAATTTGTAATAGTTTTTAAAAAACCCTAAAACTTTTATATCTTAACATTTTTCGCTAGCTATCTTACTTTAGGAGATATTCCACCTTTTCCATACATATCAGCAACCCTGTATAACGTGATTCCCTTCTCTTTTGTTTTTTCATGCATACAATACGTCTTCATGGGTTATGTTTTGATTCTGTTGTAGGAAGGAATGTTGGAAAATGTCTAGCTGGTAAATTTAATGGTGAATTGGAAGCTTCTGCAGATCACCTACCAGCATGATTGAGTTGTTGGGGTGTATGATATTTATCAAGTAATTGTTTGATTAAATTTAGTTGAAATTGTCCTATTGGATGCTTTTTTTAAGTCAGCTGATCATAAAGCATAGATGCATTCAAAACTGCTATGTCAAATAAATGGAAAAAAATTTTCTTATACCGTTTTATAGTTTTCCTCACGGTTTTAGTTGTACTCAGTACAACTTGTAGTCTAAAATTTAGATTGGCTCGAGAACTTTTTCACCAGAATTTATATCAATTTTATCAGAAGGGACCAATTGGTTGGTATTCATTTTTACTTGCTTTACTTTCAATTTCACCTGATTTCAATTTCTTGTTCAAAATGATCATGTAACTCACACTCACACTATGATTGGCTCCGACTGCCACATGCATTGGTTTTATTTTCAAATAAATGAGAAAACAGTGTGGGGGTTGTATACCAATTATCGACATACACAGTATGGCCTTTATTCAAATAGTCTTTCATAAAAGTTAGCACTATATTGCCAGATTTGCCAAGATTTCAATATTTGCAATTTCTGTTTCTCCTCCGGTGTATATGATGAAATTTAACATGAAACCCGTCTTACAATCACACATTATAAATAGCTTTATACCAAAACGGTGCCGTTTTGGTGGAATGTACTGTTTAAAAAATAAATGTCCTTTGAATAACATAAGACTTTCATCTATAGAGATATTTTGAAATGTGATGAGAGTTTGTATAGAGGTATTTCTTAAATGGTCAACAATAATTCTGGTTTTACGTAAAGAACCTCCCTGAACGGGCGCTGATGTATTATCAGTGAAATGAAGTAACCGCAAGAGTAATAAATAACGATCTCTTGACATTATTTGAGCAAAAGCTAGGGTTGATCACAGCCACTCGCATGACGTTGTTTTTTTTACCTGTTACATAAGCATATTTATTGCAAAGAAACGATACATTTCTTTGAAGTTTGTATCCTTCCATCGCTTAAGACAAGATTTATCTTCTGTTGAATCTTGAGAAATAATAAATTGGAAGTACAAGTTCATTTGTTCAGCTATCTCCCTCACTATAGCTTCTGTGAAAAACATGTGAAAGCACTCTAATTCCGTGGAAGCAGCCCTCGTGGGTCCTGAGTGTACATTATCGAAATCATTAATTATTGGAATGAAGGATTCTGCATCCTTCCATTTTTTCTCTTTATTGGCCAGTTTTCGTTTCTTGTGTTGTGGCTGTTGTTGCTCTTCAATGTCGTCAACTTTATTGTCAGAATCATTGCTGTCTTCTTCTGAGAGCATTTCATCAACAAATTCCTCATCGCTATCACTATGCATCAATATTTCCTTCAATTCCGCGTCAGTATAATATTTTTTGTGGCCATCTTCGATTAAAAATTAAAAAAATCATAATAAATTAAAAATTATATAAAATAGATTATGCTGAATTGAAAAATTCACTATGTTTTAACCACAAATAATTATTGTAAAAATATATGTATAACGTGTAGGTACAATTATACAGGGTGTCCCGTTAATGTGGGGAAATGGCTGGACCATATATTCCTGGGGTCAAAATATGATGATTTAGCACAACTTATCTATATCCAAAAATTTATGGTTTAGCCGGAATTTGTCTTCAAAGTTTCAAAATTTTTTATTTCTTTTGT
Organism: Ontholestes murinus; assembly: GCA_963969525.1. Lineage (NCBI taxonomy): Eukaryota > Metazoa > Arthropoda > Insecta > Coleoptera > Staphylinidae > Ontholestes > Ontholestes murinus. The sequence continues at coordinate 52,455 of CAXAKX010000787.1, forward strand.
TTATAACAATTGAACGCTTTATTCGATTTGAATGAAATTTATTATTAATAACTACCATAATATAATACATCATTTCAATTATTATGGTCATTAGTGATTGACAGGAAGTATAAAAAAACAGTAGTACCACCACTGAAGAAATAAAATATTTTTTATTGGTGCATCCAATATGAGCTAAAAAAATATTTCTTGAAAGACCAATTAATTCTAAAACTTTTTTGTATCTTAATAATATTGGATATCTTTTACGGTTTTTGCACAAAAAAATAAAATGTGAATATAGTATGCAGATTTGCTTTCATTAATAAGTAAATTAACTTATTCAATTGAATAAAAATTAAATAATATTAATTGATATAATAAATCAAAATAACATCTAACACTTTTTAAACAATTTTCTTCGCAAAATCCTAATACCAACAAGAAATCTGTTTGCTGCAAATGTGAATATTTATGAACTATAATAAAGTTAACAATAAATGATTTAAAGACACTCAGTCATTATTATTTTACATAATTTACATTTTTTAAACAAATACGGCCACAAAAAACATATATTTTTGATTTGATGGAAAACTAGATTTTGTTTTTACTAGATATAAAAAATATATTTTATTTTTTTGTGCGAACACCGTACAAGATATCAAATTTTATTAAGAGGCAAAACAGTTTTAGAATCAAATTTTCTTTTAAGTAGAATTTTTTTAGTTTTTATTAGATGCACTAATAAAAAAATATTTTAGTTTTTAAGTGGTCAGGGCTATAGACCTGAGGTCTTTCAGCCCTTGTCTTGAATTTAAGGTGAGAAAAAAAAGGTATCTTTGCTAGCTAGCTTAACTGTCCTGGTGATTCGTACAAATGAATTGATGAATTGTGAGGGGAGGAATTGTAATAATTATTTGTGGTTAAAACAGTGAATTTTTCAATTCAGTCGCGACCATTCTCTTTATTAAAATATATTATATTATGAGTAAAATACTTACAACTAATGTTTACAAAAGTAATATAAATATACATTTGTTGATGTCTTTACAAGCATCTGAGCATGATGCATGGCTAAGCCAACGACGTTGCAAAATATCAAATATGCAGGGTAGCACACGCTCGTAGATTTCCATACGTAAATAGTCGTCTTGAACATATTTTTTTTACAAATATATACGTGTAGAGGGTTAATATTGTTTTAATTTAAAGGTAATTAAATGAGTTTTGTGTTAATTATTTTATACATATATGGCTATGCATTTTTAATTATAAAAAATAGGCCTAAATTATATTTTTATAATTTTAAATATCTTGTTTTAAAATAATTGTGATGTACTACAAATAGGTGATTCAAATATATTTTTTCAATATCTACAAAATTGTCCTCTTATGTTTTTTTTGCCAAAATGACCTGGGGTGAAAATAATTACAAATTTATAAATTTACATTGAATTTCCTATGGTGCGTTTGTCGATGCACCACCCTGTATACTCTACCAGTTTTTCCTCAAAGTATTTCATTATTGTATACACTTTGTATGTTTAAGAGGCATCTTCAGACATTATTATTATTAGTGATTGTATGATTTTTCAAAAATGATTTCGAGTCATCATTTCATTCAAAATGGATGTTTCAATTTGTGGATCAATGGATCAGTTATAATTTTTAATGTTCACTTGTTCCATTTTTTTCGTTTTTTTTTTAAATTTTATATTAAGCAAATTTTAGCAATGGTACCTGTTCGTTTTCATTTCTAATAATTGCATAAAATAAAATCTCCGCCAATACACAAATTTACAGCTTCTAAAACTTCAAAACAATTTGGAAATAATTTATTAGGTGTATAAATGAATAATCCAAATTACTTTAAGCAGTCAAGAAATTAATTTGAAAACTCTTGTTCTTTTGTGGTTATTTAGTGTTGACACATAGTGATTAAAAATGACAGTAGAAAGAAAGCCTACATGAGATGAAGAGATCCAGAAAGAAGAGGCTTCTGCATAAATTTACTGAAATCAACAAAAATCAACTATTGGGAGCATGTCGAAAGTCTTTTGTGGAAAATTGTTACAGGTGATGAAAAATGGATACTCAAAATAAAATCACTTAGGACTCACTCTGCATTTGGTGCTTCATTATGAGTTGCAAGCAGATGACACAGTTACTGCAGATTGCTACCAGCATCAATTAATCTGTTTGAGTTAAAATAAAAATGGCCCTATAATGGAAAAGGAGAACGTCCAATGAAATTGTTACATTACAACACCAAGCCACACATTGCTTCCAATACAAAAGACATCATAATGAGTCTTGGCTGGGTTTTCTTGCAGCATCTAACATATTCATCAGGCATTGCTTCATCCGAGTACTATTTAATCCGTTTGATGCCTTGTCCGATATGTATTTCCAATCAGGGGGCATCTGAAAATGGCTCGATAACTTCATTGTATCCATTTTTCTGAGATGGAATTCATCCGCTGCCTGAAAGATGGCTTGATGTTATATAAAGCAACAGAATACTTTAAACAATTTAATTTGAAATATACCTTAAATGTAGCTGAAAAAATTGTTCTTTTCATTTGTACACCTAATTTCCACATCTCCTAAAAATTCTTCTGATGTGATATTATTTGTGTTTGTCTTTATTTCAAATAAATAAAGACAGATGTCAACAGTACTTATCTTTATATGGCTTCGGTTTTGAATGTAGTAGTAGATCAGCAGACAGCAATGTGTTAAGAACACTTTCAGTTGAAGTAAATGAAGGTCATAAATTTTATTAAAATTCATGTTTTTTTAATCTAGAAATAATTATTTTTCAAAAACTATATCAGCTTATCTATGGAAATTTAACAATTTTGAATAATTAAGGAACACTTATAAAGTTCTTTTAGAAGTTAATTTATAATATATACATAATTTATATCCAGATTTGTTCATTATGTCAATCTCAGTTTTACAATTAAATATCACATTACATTATCGTTGGAAGTGATAATATTCTATAAAGCCAAAATTAATCATGAAATTAAAAAACCAAATCGTAATGTAAACACTACTTTTCATTTGTTTCATATAAATAAGGAAATAATTTGTAGTTTGTTAAATTAATGTTTTCTTTATTCATGAAATACTACCAAACTAAAGGGATAATGTTTGAAATAAAATTAGTTTGGTTTAAATATGTTATGATGAATATAGAAGTGTTTTTCTTACAGGATCTTGCTGGAAAAGTATCAATTGACTTTAAAGATTTAACTTCACTGAAAACCCTATCATGTACTCTGTTGAAAAAGGATTTCAATTTAGAAGTTGAAATCCCACTAAACAAATTGATACCAACTATACCATTGAGACTAAATTATATATTGTGGATTGAGGATCTCCTGGAAATCTCTGGTAAAAAGGAAAGTATTAGAGGCATCGATATAGGAACTGGAGCTTCTTGTGTCTACCCTCTTATTTCTGCTAAGAAAAATGGCTGGTCCATGCTTGCTACAGAAGTAGATGAAGAAAGTATTAGGTATGCTCAAGAAAATGTTAGTAGAAATAATCTTGAAGATAAAATAAAAGGTAGGAAAACATGAATTTCTACATATAAAATTAGAAGTTAAGTTATCTTGTATTTGATTCTCATTTTTCACTTGCTGAAACATGTTAATAATAGGTTGTTGAAAAAATTTACTTGGTTTGTTTCACTAAATTTAGTGAAACAAACCATTATTATTAGAAGTTAAGTATTATTTTGATTCTAACATTTATTATTAAACATAATTTTCCTACCCATTTTATACACATCACATTTCAAAAGATTTTATTTAAATTTGGAGTTCTATGATCTGGTACAGTATAGCATTTATTTATTTAATATACTTCATATGAAACAATACCATTACCATTAGAAAATGACATGTGTTCTGCATTATTTATCATACATAACTTCAGTATTAAATTTAATTAAGAATACATTAGCGCATTTTACTTATTCAATAAAATATACCCTAGCTTTCTCTTGGTTAGTCAAATCTTCTTTGAAGAATAATTAAGTAGGGTTTGTATTTAAGTTACATAATTTGTTTTCACTTTTTATGAATTCATTAAATTATAGATATGTTTTGTTTAAAATTGGTACATTTCTTTTATACAAAGAGTAATAAAAGTAATTTAATTGCAGTAATAAAAGTGAATAAAACAAGTTTACTCACTGAAGCAGTACAAAATGATAACTACGACTTTTGCATGTGTAATCCTCCATTTTTCTCATCTCAAAAGGAAACGTTATTTGAATTTAAGTCCAGAAAGGAGTCTCGTCCACGCCCAAAAAATGTATTCACTGGATCTCTTGGAGAAGTTGTTGCAACAGGGGGAGAAGTGGATTTTGTTACAAGACTCATTCATGAAAGCAAAAAGCTAGAGAATAATATCAGGTAATATAACATCACATAACATATTAATTGATTGTTGAGGCATTTAGGCCATTTTCAATAGTAAGATAACGACACTGTCTGATATTCAAATTTGGTTTATTTTAAACACTACATGTAGTTTTAGAAATACACTTGAGTAATTTTCTATAGTATTTTTACTATTATTTATACTTCTGAATTTGTAATAATTAATTATCTGTTATATTTTAGAATATTTACTACAATGCTAGGTCATAAATCTAGTCTGGCACCACTGAAGACCTTATTACGTGAAATGGATGTTGTTAGTTTCAAGCAAACAAATTTTTGTCAAGGAAATACTACCAGATGGGGATTGGCATGGACATTCTTAGATATAGATTTACGTCAAATACCAGAAACTATTAAGGCAGTTTCAAAGAAGCAAAAAAATAAACATCCGGTTCAGTATACATTGCCTCCTGAATGGAATGAAGCTAACATAGAAGAAATTGGAAATAAGTTAATTACCATCTTTAATAACTTGCAAGTGAGTTAAACAAAGAAAAAAAACAAATAAATGTGTTATCATTAAAAAATGCAGGTTTCAAAAAATAATTCAAATACTAAAATAAAATTAGAAAATTAATACAATAATGGAATGAAAAATATATTTTTAAGAGTTCCAGTATAGTATTTTTTTGCATTTATTGGTTAACTTAAATTAAAATGTAATTGTCATTTATATATGTTATTTTAGATAAACTATAAAATATTTAAACACAGCAAAAATGTACTGGGGTACACGATTACAGCTAATTCTAATACATGGTCACATCAGAGGAGAAAAAGGAGGGAACAACAAAGAGCTGTTAATAAAAGTGACAGCTCTGAAGCATCAACAGCTATGGAGTTGGGAGATGAAGTATTAAGTAATAACAACCATGATGATAATTCATGTGAAAATAAAGATAGTAATCAATTGAAAGGTAAATAAATATAATAAAAATTATTAAAAATCAACAATGATATTTTCTTATATCTTAAAAAAGGCTGGTTAATTATATTATAGCGTTTCTTTGCAATAATTGAAAGAAATTTTCTTACATATTACTTGCTTTTGTATAGTAATAAAACATCTTAAAATGTGTAAATTATGTAATCTGAGTTCCAGGAAATAACAGACGCAATAGAGTTAAATTTGTTATTAATCAATTGGTAATTTTCTTACATTATCACAGAATAGTGATAGCTCATTTATTCAGCTAGTTGATTAACTAGTTCTGAATTTCCATAGGTTGTTTTAATCACCTGATTGTTTTATAGTTTAATATAAATATTAAGGAAATAAAACGTCATATGTAAAATTATTATTAAATTATTAATATAAAATTTTACAATTCACACAAAAAGTATAATAGCACTACTGCCAACTAAGCATATTTGCATATTTGTGTGTTACTTCATTAAGGTTGAATTTTACAATTAACATATGTGAATTGAGGGTTTGAAAATATTTTATTAATAATTGTTATTTTATATTATTTTAAAGTTTTTGTTTTCAGATAACAGCACAATCCTTAATGAAGAATTCAGGTCAAATAGTCCTAATGTTGATGCTACGACAAATTTAATTTCAGAAATGAATGTCAAAAGCCCTGGCCAAAATAAACGACATTTAGAAGAAGATGATGGGTACTACAATAACAAGAAATTTAAAGTAGATGACAACAACTGTGAGGATGTTTGCACAATATTTATGGAGTGCAATGCTATGCTCAGAAAAGATGCAAACGGAATTCATTTTGGTTTAGTCTGGGGTTATGGATCTGCATCAAAAGATGTGATGCATCAAATACTACAACATGTTAAAAATAACTTATGTAAAGACTAATTTAAGCATAAAATCTAATATTTATATCAATAATGCTGTTTTTAAATTAAGTATTCTGATTTTTTTTGGATCAAATTAATAAACATAAAGATAGAATGATGAATTAATAAGTTAATTTAAACTGAAGATGTTTTAGTTTTTTGTCAAATTTATTTACAATATGTAGTATGAATTAGATGAAGATGAAAATTTAATCATTATTATTGGTTAACTGTTTTTGCTAGAATGATTTTTTGTTTGTATAATTGTTGGCTTGGATATAATTACAAATAGAGGAGTGTTTGGATTTTTGAGTTATTTTTATACATTTACAACATAATTGTAGTTTTGTTTTATATTATTATATTATATTTTTCTAAATATATAAACTTGTTAAACACTTGTTTCATTGATTGATTAATTATGAAAATACCAGAAGAAATGTTAAGTTAGGATAGTGAAGTTTTGAGTATCAAATATTTTATACATAATTGTGAGATATTGAATTTTGTAATTGTCTTTTAGAAAATTTTTCTGTTTTCAAAAGCATAATATTAACTATGGAGTGATTCTAACAGGTAAACTGCAAGGCAGATATTGAGAAGTGGTTTATGATTTTGCAGCAAGTAACAAACTACGCCATTGAAGGTCTCTTATGTCAAATATAAGGTTAGTACTCATTTGAACGGATTGTGATATATGTGGTGTACATTCCATATGTTGCCTGGTACCTATACAAAAACTCAATATAACCTTGGATTACTCTAGACTGGTTGATTGATCAATTCTCATCTTTTATATTTTTCCAGGGTGGGATCCTGGAAATTAGAAAAAACCTTGTCTTAAAAATAATTCCATATTTAGAAGTTTTTTTATAAATTATAAAGTTATACCAAAACTTTTTCAGCTTTTCCGACAAAGAATAAAAGTTAAATTTCACTTTACACATATAGACACAATTCAAAAATGTTCCAATTGGACTTAAATCTCTCAACATATTTTTATTTTGGACTTTCTGATTTGAAAAAATTAAGATCATAGTTCCTGCAGGGAAAGTAAAAATAAATTTATACCAATGACTGGGCGAATTTAAAATGTATACAATTTTTTCTGATTTCAGCAATAACGAATTCTGAGGCAAGACATATGAGAGTCTATGAACTCTATGAATTATTTTTCAAGTGAACTTGAACCTAGTCTTGGGCAGACTATTCATCAAAGATGAATATTTTTTCATTCACTGTTAGATTTAAACAATCACTGTATGCAACCAATTGTACTCGGTTACACTCGGCAAGCAGAACATTCTTGGCGCGCTCAAGTTCCGCGCAGCGCTCCCGCTCACAAGAAGTCTGTGTGTAGCGTTCATCGTCTCAAGACCACTCAATGTACTGCTTAATCTAATAAAACACATGTTTGCCGCCATTACTGTCGTGAATCTCGGTTTAGTGCTACCCTCCTAAATCCTTCTAGTTATCTCCACATCCGAACAGGTTATGGGCCCAGGACGTTTAGGATAACAAGGACTAAAAGCCTTTACCGATATTTTTCGAAAATTCGGACCGTTTAAGTATTTTTTCGTGTATCGCGAACACGTGCTCTCGTACGCACGTCCGGGCATCTTAAGTTTCGTACAATCCGCGCATCCGCGAAGGCCCAGGCAAAATGTCCGATTCGGCAACAAACATAAGTGTAAGCAAATTCGACGGCACAAAATATCCCCAGTGGAAATTCCAACTCAAATGCATACTACGTGCGAAAGGCGTATACGACATCGCGACCGGCGCAACAGCGAAACCCTCAGTACTTGACGATGCGGAGAAATGGACCAAGCAAGATGCCCTAGCCATGTGCATCATGTCCTCAGCTCTTCAGCTGCAACAAATCTCCCTCATTGAAAACTGCAACTCCGCCGCTGAGATTTTAAGTAAGTTAGACGCCATATACGAGCAAAAGACAGAAACCAACAAGATGCTCGTACACGAACGCTTCTACCAATACAAGATGTCGCCTACTGACTCAATTGCGCAACACATCGCCAAGGTAGAGAGCCTAGGCAAGCAGATCAAAGAATCTGGCGACACAATCAGTGAAACGGCAATCATCACCAAAATTCTGAGCACCTTACCTCCAAAATTTGCTACATTTCGTCAAGCATGGCTCTCGTTAGATGATGCCAAACAGAATTTGATCTATCTCACCGCCAGACTGCTAGACGAAGAAGTAAATCTAGCAGGGCAAGAAGAAACCGCCAGAGCTTTTGTCGCCTACGAATCGAAACCATCGCACAACTCGAACGGCTCCAACTTTAAGAAAAACGCTGTCTGCAACTACTGCAAGAAAAAGGGTCATTATGTGAGGGAATGTCGGACATTGAAAAGGAAAAACCAACAAAATCAACACAACCAACCGTCCACTTCTAGAAACAACGCCCTCATTGCTCACAAGAGCGAAGCTGATGTATTAGTCTGCACAATCAATGCAGATGAATCGTGGATCCTGGACAGCGGTGCTTCCAACCACATGACACAAAACAGAGACCTTTTCTACACATTTGAGGAAGCCAAGCAACTACAATTCATCTCCCTAGGAGACAACAAGCAGTTGGAAATTAAAGGAGTCGGTAATATTAAAATTGAGAAGCTAATCAACGGCCAGTGGCAGAACAGTGAACTGACAGATGTATGGCACGTGCCAGGCCTAAAAAGAAACCTCATTTCTGAAGGACAACTCACTCACAAGGGTTTTGCAATCTCCAAGTCGAACTCTGAAGCTAGAATATTCAAGAATCGTGAACTCATCGCCACAGCCTGTCGCAATCAAAACAATCTGTATAAGCTGCTCATTCGTCCAAACTCGATTGAAGCCAACATTGCGACTGGTTCTTTACGGAAATGGCATGAACGTATGGGTCATCTGAACAAGCAATCTGTCAGAGAAATATTCAGCAAAAACCTCATCCCAGACTTGAAGCTAACAAACAACGAAGAATTCTTCTGTGAACACTGTATCTTCGCAAAACAGCATAAGCATCCATTCAACAAGCGTAACGACAAGGAAACCGCACCAGGAAATCTCATCTACGCCGACGTCTGCGGTCCAATGCAAAAAGACTCCATCGGTGGTGCGCGCTACTACTTGCTGTTTAAAGACGACTTCTCAGGCTACCGCGTAATTCGCATGCTAAAACATAAAAGTGAAGTTTTCGGTGTATTTCGTGACGTTGTGAATCTGTTTAAAAATCAGTTCGGTTACGACATTAAACGTGTACGTGTCGACAACGGGAAAGAGTTCATCAACAACAACACGCAAGATTTTCTTCACCAACGAGGAATCGTTCTGGAAACGACAGGGATTTATACTCCAGAGCAGAATGGGCGCTGTGAGCGTGAAAACAGGACAATCATGAACAGCGTACGCGCTATGTTATTCGCCAAACAACTCCCGCTGTCACTTTGGGCTGAAGCAGCCAACACGGCCGTATACCTTCTAAATCGAACACCAAACTCACAGAATAAGAACACAACCCCCTTCGAACTATGGACAGGTAAAAAGCCGTCATTAAAACATGTGAAGGTCTTCGGATCAGACGCTTATTTACAAACGCCTCCTCATCTTCGTGGCAAGTTAGACGCCAAATGCAAAAAGCTGATGCTAGTAGGATACGATGGAAACTCAACCAACTATCGCCTACTGGACATCAATACAGGTAACATCAAAGTCTCTAAACATGTTATGTTTAACGAAGAAAGTGTATCCGATAACAACAAAAACACTGAGCTGTCACACTATAACCTAATTGAACTAGATGATGATGATGAAGAAGAAGCAGAAGCTGAACCTGAACCTGATAATTGCAATGAGAACCAAGAAAACCCTCACGAAGACGCTCAAGAAGAAGAAGAAAGCGATCATGAACCGGAAACAAACAATGTGGGCAGACCAAGACGCACTATCAGAGAACCATCCTATCTACTAGACTACGATAGAGATTTTGAAGTGAATTTGTCGGAATTAGTAATTCCAGACAAGCTATGAATAGTGACGAAAAGCTAAATTGGCAAGAAGCCATTGATGAAGAGCTCCAATCCCTCAACGAAAATAATACTTGGGAAATTACTGATCTACCTCAATACAAGACCTCAATAGGATCCAGATGGGTTTTTAAAGTAAAAACCATAAACGGAAAACCTGTTTTCAAAGCTCGCCTATGCGCGAAGGGATTCTCACAAGTGAGAGGTGTAGATTTCCATGAAACATTCGCACCAACAACCAGATATGACACAATCCGCATACTCCTCGCCATCGCTGCCAGCCAACAACTCAACATACTACAATTTGACGTGAAAACCGCATTTCTATACGGCGAACTCAAAGAAGAAATTTACATGCAACCGCCTGAAGGCATGCATATTCAAAAGAATCAAGTATGTAAACTAATAAAGTCAATTTATAGGCTGAAGCAAGCACCGAGATGCTGGAACGAGAAATTTCGTGAATCACTCATTCGGGTTGGATTAAACCAGTGTGCAAAAGATCAATGCATTTACCAGGGTGTCGTAAATAACGACTACGTCATACTAATCCTCTATGTTGACGACGGGCTAATCCTCGCCAAAATGCAATCGACATTGGACATCGTCAACAGTCATCTTCAAGAAGACTTCAAAATTAAAACCAGTTACCCGAACACTTTCATCGGCCTGCAATTGACTCACAACAAAGATACTGGTTCCATCTCTATAAAATTAAACGAATACATCGATCGGTTAATTAATAGATTTAATCTACAAGATGCAAACGATCCAAACATTCCAGCTGATCCCAACACAGTTCTCACCGATCCGACGATAACTCCAACTGACAAACACCTACCGTACGCAGAGCTAATCGGCTCCCTAATTTTCGCAGCAACAACGGTACGCGCTGACATAGCATTCATAACAAACGTACTCAGCCGTAAAATCAACAACTACGGAGAGAGTCATTGGAACGCTGCTAAACGTGTGCTTAAATATCTGAAAGCAACAAAACACTACGGAATCAAGTATGATTCGTCACCGCTAGATATAATCGGCTACTCAGATTCCGACTACGCTGGAGACGCAGAGAATCGAAAATCAACCAGTGGATTTCTCTTTCTGACCAACAACAACGTCATCACATGGAGAACACAACTTCAACGCTGCGTCAGCTTATCAACAGCTGAAGCCGAATTCATCGCTGCATCGGAAACCTCCAAAGAAGCGATTTGGATAAAACAACTTTGTGACGAAGTGAACCTAAAAATAAATGCTGTTACAATCAATGTGGACAATCAAAGTGCCATAAAGTTAATTAAAGACCCAGTGTATCACCACCGCACAAAGCATATTGATGTACGATACAATTTTGTACGTGAAAAATACCGCGAAAAGCAAATCAATTTAGACTATGTCAATACGAAAGAACAACTTGCCGACATATTCACCAAAGCGCTACCACATGATCCATTTGTAAAATTTCGCAACGCAATCGGCATTATCGACTTATCTTAATATGTATTAATATGTAACTCCTTGTAAACTTGTTCACTAACACTACTCTTACTATTTTTGTACGCAGCATTTCATTTTTATTGTAACATTGTTTTACTAACCTACATTTCCATTGAATGACCAAACATATGTTTGAGAGGTGATCGTTTGGAGGGAGTGTTAGATTTAAACAATCACTGTATGCAACCAATTGTACTCGGTTACACTCGGCAAGCAGAACATTCTTGGCGCGCTCAAGTTCCGCGCAGCGCTCCCGCTCACAAGAAGTCTGTGTGTAGCGTTCATCGTCTCAAGACCACTCAATGTACTGCTTAATCTAATAAAACACATGTTTGCCGCCATTACTGTCGTGAATCTCGGTTTAGTGCTATCCTCCTAAATCCTTCTAGTTATCTCCACATCCGAACATTCACTATAACTTAATGGAGAAAACTCTTTAAATGTAGGGAGGGTGTTGGTGAAGTGGATTGTTCTTCCAAATCGCTGAATATTTTCTCTCTCCAAAGCAGCATTAATTTATACTATTTGGACATAGATGCGTTCCTACAGCTTTTGCGAAATAGGTTTTGTTTTTGTTTCTCTAGATTCACCAACATCTGTCAGGAAGGCGCGAGGTGGAGAAAGTGTTAACATTTTTATTGCATGAATAGTATGTAATAATACTAGAACTGAATGCTATCAACTAATACCGTTCTTACACATGCAACCATTTAACTATCTTGCTGGATCTGAATAACTCAAGCCATTGTATTTCAAACTTAGTGTTGAGTATCTTTTACCGTATTATGGATTTTATTTAGCCTTTTAATCACAATTTATATAAATTTGGAATTTTTAATTTTCTTTGTATGATAATTATTGAACATATTGTTATTTTGATTGATAGTTCTCTTCGAGACGATGGATGAATTCCTAAGCTCAATCATTATCTAAGTTGTATTTACAGATAAACTATAGTTTTGAACCGTAATAATGTAGTTATTTGAATTGAAGTTCCTCTTCTTCATACAAGCACTTCCCATAATATTAAAGTATACTTTGTTTTAAGGGCACATTTGACTAGAATATGGCATTATGAAGACGCTTAGTGAATTCACAAAGTTTTGATTTTATAGCTTGCCCATTATAAATATTCTTACATATAGTTTCCATATAGTCATGTGCCAAGATTTGAAATGTATTGGTTAATTTAAGTATTAAATATATGAAAAAGCTAGTGTACAAAAATCTTAGGAGCTTCAGAGTAACTTGAGAACAGTTTAGTGCTTCAAGAATATAAAGTAATTACTCAGTAGTAAGTAGATGTTAATTAATATACTTCTAAATATCTGACAGTCGTCACATTATTTAATTGTTCAGCATTTAATTTTTTGGATATAATAGTTTCGTTTGTAATTCTCAAATTTTGAGAATTGGGATAGCACTACAGATGTTTTAATAAATAAAATAGTCTGTCAGTGTACACTCTATCATGGTTATCTCTTTTTGTGGTACTGTATAAAGAGTCACGATTGTTGAACATGTTTAGTTGTTTCCTTGAAGCTGCATTAAGACTATCAGATAATTTTATATTCATAATTACAAAGATTGGAAGAGCAAATGTATGAAACCAAACACTGAAAAGGTAGTCTTGCTGGCATCTGTAGTACATTAAACAACAAATGGAATTATGGTTCAAAGACTGGGCTAATCCACACAGAAAGCTTCTTTATTAGGTGTAATTTTCATGATTATGGATAAAGACATTCATTTAAGGAATGTCGTAATCGATATAATAAACTTAACTAAGAACTCAGTACAAATTAATACAATGTTCTAACTTAAAACAATGATTGACACACTTATTTATGTCATAATAATAAATAAGAACAAAGACATTTTAATAATCAATAATAAAATAGGAATTCTTATTAAAGATATTACAAATATAAACATATTTGTGCTTATGAGTAGACAAGTGAAGAAAGGATATATTCTTAACTACTCACGTACTCGAATATAATAAAAAAACAGCACGCTGAACTTAATATCCAATGCAGCTAATAAGAGACAAGTGTGGTATGAAACTAAATAAAATGGTTAGTAGAAGTAGTAGTAGTGTTTGGCTATCGACCACGTGGTCCTTCCGCCGTGTGATTTGTGTATTTGTGTGTGTAAATGATCGCCCCCGTCACTCTAAAGCACCATTAATTGTATCCCAATGGTGAATGGTACCGGTCACTCATCCAACTACTGACCCGAACCAACGTTGCTGCACGCAGTTCGGAGCCGTAACCGAATGCGCCACTACCGGCGTGTACTTTTTATATTTAACTGGTTTATTATTTTATAATGTGCTGTGATTTTATTACTAAACTTTTATTTATTACATGATCACTTATTTTATATATTATAATTTAAACTATTTGGATTTTCATTTTGTTTTTTAATATTACCTGATTAAATTTATTTAGAAATTAGTCATTATTGCATATATGAAATTTAATTTTAATGCTGTTATTCTCAAATTATTTATTTATTGCGGGAAGATGTTCTTTAGAATAGTAATTAAATAAAACGGTTATTTGTTTGAATCGAATAATATAGAATTGACAGCCATAAAAATCTTAAAATAACGTTTGATTTATTTCGTATTATGATCTAATTGTACATTCAAATGCAATCTGAACCCAAAAGATAGAATTCTTTGGTACGTCGATTGTAAGGAGATTTGATAATTAGTTAATCTTTCCAATCTATATGCAATTTTGTTTCCTGAAGAGCCAAAACACGAAGAGCACGATCTTTACGATCAGTAGTGCACCAAGGACGTTCAGGACGTAAACATCATTGTTCTTCATTATTTCTTGACTATCTTTGCCAACGTAGAGAAACAGTTGCGACACGCGCAAGCGGCAACATTGCGAATTGTTAACTTTCTCGTAGACCGATTAATTTGCCACCTTCAAACTCAATTAACTGGTAGAAATTTGCACCTTGATTTTATTTAAACTTTAATGTTTTTATTTATTAAGCTTATAAATAGGCTTACATTGACACTTAAGTAATGTTAAATCAAAAGAAAGATTTTTTGTTGATTTATTGATGAACATTTATTACCGAAATTATTATCGTTTCTTAAAAAATATTTTGATTACCCTTCTTAATATTCATGAAAATTACATTTTATGATAATTTTATAATTTTCATCTCAATAAATCGCGCCATTGTCATATTTTTTCCAATCAAATTTGTTTCGCATTTAAGCCCCTGAACTATAAAAATAAATCATTTACAAAAACAGTGACGTAAATAAAATTTCAATTATTTTTATTTTCTCTGAACGGAGTACAGGAAATTATTCTATTATTTTTAACATGTGTTGATGTCCCCTGATTCCAATTCGACCATGTTTTAAATGTGTATGCATATGTGTCTATCCGTGGGCGCTGTATCTCAAGATTCACTAAAGATTTAAAACTGCAAAATTAAGCTTAATCGGTAAAGCTGGAAACTTTTTTTGGGTAAAATTTCGTACAACGAAAATGGGTTTTTTGTTTTTAAGGATATTCTTAAAAGATTTTTAAAAATAAAAGTTAGTTATAGATAGTAGAAAACCAAATATCATATTTTAACATAATTTTCATAAATATTTTGTTTTAAAAAAGTATAAATTAAAAATTTATAACAATGATGAACAATGATGACAATATTATTTTAATCAAGCAGGTGTATAGACGCCACCAAATGCAATCATCATTTGGTAAAGAAATTGATGGGTTATTAGTTAGGCATAGTTCATCATTTCAGGGTTTGCTTATATCTCGTGAAGGTAACGTAAATTGACTACTAAGATCATTTGATTAACCATTTTTTTCTAGAGGGGTATTCTGAAGTTGTATATTTATGGAAATAAACTGTAAAGGTTAATATAACTCAAATTAAGCCGTATCTATGCTTGAGTCGTGGGAATAGGAAGTAGTCTGGAGGATTAAGATGTGACTGCACCTTGCAGCATTGAATGGAAAGAGCCGTGACGAGGCTTTTGTACTACATCCCAAAAGATGCTTCCTTGAAAAGTTTTCAGGACATTAATAGCAGATCCCAGCGGTGCATAGTTATGGGAGGTGACTTTTTCGAGTAATAGTAAGGTAACGTTCGTTAATATTTCATCTATGTTACAGGATTATTCACTTTTATTGTTAGAGGTTGTAGGTAGGTATAAGGCAATGTTAAAATTTTGTTTTTAATAAAGATATCCCGACAGGTTTCCATTTTTTGTAAACCAAATATGAGTCGAAGTATTCTCTTTTGTGCCACAAACTACCCCATGCTAAGATGTTGTAGGAAATATGTGAGTGGGCTAGTGCATGATAAACTTCTAAAATCGATACATGATTTAATTTGTTATTTAGTTTTAGTATGACGTAATAGGGACTGTTAAGCTTTGAAAACACATGATCTATTTGCCGGCTTTTTTTCGATGTAGCTAGAAAGATACCTAACGAAATGAGACGTATTATTCAATGAACTATTTGGTGGCTTCCTGTTGTAAAACTGTATAATTTCTGTTTTATTTACATTAAGTAAGAGCTTATTTGCATTGCACCAATTCGACATTTCTTTATTTGTTATACTGATTTTACAAAGTAGTTGTTCTTGGGTATCGGCAGTTACTATGATTGTAGTATCAGCAAAATTGATCATGTGTCCCATGCTTGTGTGGCTCTTTAGATCGTTAGTAAATATGATGAATATCAGTGGGCCTAGAGTTAAAGCTTGTACAATTCCCCTGCTTATATATGTTTTTTTTACAATTTACGGTTTGATAGAAATGACACAATAAGAACCGACACTGTGCCCCGAATTCCGAGAGCACCGTATTATGCACAAATACCTAAAGCTGCACCTCTAAATAAATAAATTGGTACAAGAATGAAAAAGCCTCAGGATGCTGTTCAAATATTTGACTTCGTGAACCAATCAATTTAGGGAATTTCTATGTTTACTAACTTGTTTTCTTGTTAGGGACGAAGCTCCCTTTCATCCTAATGGGTATATGATTAAGTAGAACTACCGCTAATGAATTGCAAAACTTCCCTGGTTATAACCAAATAGTTATTTTCGTCGCACTAGACTGTTATGAAGTAAATAATATATCACTTTTGAGGTACGTTAAGCTATTCATATCTCCCTGGCAACGAAAATGCGGGCTGTTATGGGCTCATACCAGCCCGCATTTTTCTTAACGGCCCGCTCTCAATCAACAAATTATTAATACAATATTATCAAGTTGAAAACAGTGTTTAACTTTTAGGAAAATAAATACATTTATTAAACTACAGGAAATTAAACGAAATAACAATTGAAAATATAAAAAGTCTACTTAAAGTTATAAAAATTTGTTATGGTGCAATTGTGAAAGCTTACATTTTCTGTATGATTTTCTTACTGTCATCTTTTAAATAAATTTTCTTCGTTTTGGTACCTGTCCCTCGACTTTTCTGGTACTAATCTGCTTGCTTAGCTCGGGCCAATATTTTCGCTGGAAGTCAAACCTCTTTCTCCATTTTCTGCATTATGACAGATAAAATGTCATTTGTAATTGGTTGTTACGGAAACAACGACATGTGTGATTTTTATATTGACCGTAACTAAAATTGAATTGTCAACGGCGATTTTAGTATTGTGAATACTACGAAGGGGGGCCCTAAAGCGATCGAGGTTGTTATGGCCCTAACTGCCCGTGGTACGTACAACTATTTTAGTCGTACTGCTAAATTCATAAAAAATGAAACTTGAATGTGTATAATTCACAATACTATAATCGCCGATGACGCCGATTCAATTTTAGTTATGATTAATATAAAAATCACACATGTCGTTGTTTCCGTAACAACCAATTACAAATGACATTTTATCTGTCAAAGTGCAGAAAATTGAGAAAAAGGCTTTACTTCCAGCGAAAATATTGGCCAGAGCTAAGCAAGCAAATGATAAATTAGTACCAGAAACGTCGTGGAACAGGTAACAAAACGAAGACAATTTATTTAAAATATGACAGCAAGAAAATCATATTAAAAATGTAAGCTTTCACAATTGCACCAAAACAAATTTTTATAACTTTAAGTAGACTTTTTATAATTTGTATTGTTATTTCGTTTAATTTCCTGTAGTTAAATAAATCTATTTAATTTCTTAAAAGTCAAACACTGTTTTCAACTTGATGAGCCCGCTTTTTGTTGCCAGGGAGATATGAATAGCTTAACGTACCTCAAAAGTGATATACAGGGTCCTGCAACAGTGCGTCAAGCTTTCCTAGCGCCTTTCTCATAAGAGATAGAAAAAAATGTTTCATATAAAAATTTATTGAATTAAAAATCTCTATGCCGTAAAATTATTTTAAAATATACAGGGTGTCCCAATTTTGCGTTATAACAAAAGCAAACATTTTTTTAAATGGAACACCCTGTATATTTTTTCATTTTATAATTTGGATAGTATTTTATAACTTAAACCTTTTTTTGGTTTTTAATTTCGATATGGCATTTCCGAATTATTGACGTTTTTCTGAAAAAAATGTAAAAAGCGGAGGTTCACAAAAAAAATTATTCTGATGTTGTATTTAAAATTTAAGAAATTTTCTTTTTCCTATGGTTGGTCATAAGTACTGTTTATGTACCAGTGTTAAAAATTTTCACTTTTGAGGAACCCTGCCTTTGTATCAGACACGCCATTTTCTAAAATTTCAAATTGTCGTAACTCTTTTTTTTAAATGGAATCATATATTTTTTTAAATTTTATATTATTCTGAATCTAATTTCCTACAAAAAATATTAAGTATACCCTATACCTAAAATTGATATTTTTCAAGATATAAAAGGATTTATATTTCCAACGGTTCTTGAATACGAATTTGTTTTTCAATTCATAGCCATGACTGAAAAAAATGCATCTGTCAATTAAACAATAAGTTTGATATGTATAGTTGCATTGTATGTTACGATTATAACAATGCAATTTTTAAAAATAATTAATTGATGTGATATATGCTACTGGAGAAAGTGGAATTAATTAATAAATTTAAAAATACGAAAACATTTCGTGAATCTACAACAATGAGTCTTACTAAGACTACAAAACAAATTAATTTGAAACAACTACTTCTCTAGCTAATACTTATAATAAATTCAGACCTTCAGTCGATTATATTTCATTCTTGTGTCAGTTGCCGTACATATCTGAGTAAGTTATTTATATTTCATTATATTTATTATCATATTTCATTATATTTATTTTAGTAAGTGTTTTTATTTGTATTTAAAATCAATTTTATAATAAAGCTGTACTGAAGAGAGCGAAAGTTCGAAACACGTGTCTGCAGATGATTATAAACTTGAATGCTAGATTTTTTAATTGCTTTTGCTAATTTAATTTAATGAAATCAGTTTAAGATTCATTTTTCATAATTTTTCATGTTATAGTTACATTTAAACAATCTAAAGTACATTTTATCATTTACTAGTTTATTCAACAGAAATAATTTCATTCAAATTAGTGTTGCTTTAATAGTTGTACTATTTGTAACACGCAAATTAATTTGTATTATTCAATGTCTGTCGAAGTATTAGCTAGAGAAGTAGTTGTTTCAAATGAATTTGTTTTGTAGTCTTAGTGTAGAACTAAAGGATTTTATTACATTTTATTATTGTGGAATTAATTGTTTCCAAGCCTAAAGAATGTATGCTCAGCGCTACCCAAAGAGGCGAAAACAATTATTTTTCTTATTATTAGATTAGAAAGAAATGCCAAACTTTGCAAATAATAATTTGTTTAAACCCCATAGTTATTGAGATATTTAATAGTTTTCACAAGAATAACCATTTAATTATACATACTTCTATGCACGGAGTTGCTCATTCTGAGGCAAAATAACTAACAAAATGTAAGTAAGTGTCAATATGAGATAAATAGAAACAGATAATACGATTCATTATTTTATTCCAAAGCCGTGAACAAAATTATTAATACAAAAGAGAGACGATACTACAGTAAATGTTCAAAATGTCTTCCAGTTTCATTTAGGCACAAATTAATTCGCCGCTGCAAAGACCTTTCCACAATTCGTTGGTGCATATTCATTGGTGCTGTTGGTGGTTCTCTTTTGAGTATCCCCACAAGAAAACGTGAGGTTTTCTTAGATCCGGAGATCTAGCAGCCCATTTGCAAGAAGTGCAAATACATAGGCCTATTGAGATGGCCCTCGAAAAAATGTGGACCTACTACATGGTTTCCAAAAATTCCGCCCCAGACATTCAAAGACCGTCGATACTGATGATCAACTTGTCTCATAAAATGCGGATTATCAGTTGTATAATAGTGAAAATTGTGCCTATTGACAGATCAGTTGTTATGGGATGTCGTCTCATCCGTGAATAAAATATATTGGAAAAACGCAAGATCCTCCTGTATTTTTTGTCTTCCCCAGATCAGTATTACTCAGTTCTTTATGTAGCTGAAAATGATATGCATGATATCGATTTTTCTTCAGAATGCTTTGTACTGACCTCCCGCTTATGCCAGTTCCTTCACCAATGTCTTTTTGGTTCACGTTGGGATGCTAAGTTGCTGTTAATAGCACTGAAATTTGGTTTTTCTCGTTGATGATAGGCTTTTTTCTTTCTTGTTTTTTTTTGTAATTCACACTTCCCATGTCAATAAATCTATTGAGTAAGTTCCTAAAACATTTCTCCTCCGGATGTCTTCTGCCGGGATAACGTGTGGTGTTATTTCTAGCCACCAATAAACAATTTCCAGCAGCCTCCCTTCGTTCTTTTCGAAATCCATGATGATAATTTGCTGTCTCTTTTACCGCGAAACGGAGAGAATCACACATGGCTATCTATTCAAAAACAAATTCGTATTCAAGGACCGTTTGAAATATAAATTTTTGTATATATTGAAAAATATCACTTTTAGGTATAGGGTATGCTTAATATTTTTTGTAGGAAATTAGATGCAGAATAATATGAAATTAAAAAAAATATATGATTCCATTTAAAAAAAAGAGTTACGACAATTTGAAATTTTAGAAAATGGCGTGTCTGATACAAAGGCAGGGTTCCTCAAAAGTGAAAATTTTTAACACTGGTACATAAACAGTACTTATGACCAACCATAGGAAAAAGAAAATTTCTTAAATTTTAAATACAACATCAGAATAATTTTTTTTGTGAACCTCCGCTTTTTACATTTTTTTCAGAAAAACGTCAATAACTCGGAAATGCCATATCGAAATTAAAAACCAAAAAAAGGTTTAAGTTATAAAATACTATCCAAATTATAAAATGAAAAAATATACAGGGTGTTCCATTTAAAAAAATGTTTGCTTTTGTTATAACGCAAAATTGGGACACCCTGTATATTTTAAAATAATTTTACGGCATAGAGATTTTTAATTCAATAAATTTTTATATGAAATTTTTTTTTCTATCTCTTACGAGAAAGGCGCTAGGAAAGCTTGACGCACTGTTGCAGGACCCTGTATTATTTACTTCATAACAGCTCAGTGCGACGAAAAAAATATTACAGCAGGACTGAGCAAAGTCACGCACGTCCAACACGTCACGAGTTCCTGAAATTTTCCCTTGACATAAATTGGCCTCCATGTAGTCCTGATTTAACACCTATGGACATTTTCCTGTGGGGTTATATGAAATCTAAAGTTTACGCCAATAAAACAACTTCTCGGGCGCATTTAAAAGAAAATATCCAACACAAAATGGGAGTCATCATAGAGTTTACATGTCGAACAGTCATAAGACATTTTAGTGTTCGAATATGTGAGTGCCGTGGCCGCAAAATTTAAATTTGGACGATATTATTTTTAAGAAATATATTTCCAAATTAAATAGTTAATAATTCACTTTCGATAGATGGCTTACCTTTTTTAATTGGTCCACTATAAAATTATATAAGAGTGCAACATAGTACTTTTAAGAGAAATTCTATGAATACTTGGTTGCTGAGGTATATGATAACGCAGTTATGACGACCTAAATAAGTAAAAAATACCTAAAGGATATAGAAATAAAATATAATTCCGAAGAGTCTATTTAAGAATAATGTTTCAGTATTTTTTGACAGTGACGTTTTAAAATAAATTAGGCGTAGGAACAAAATACGAGTGTCGATCAATAACCGTGTTGGTCAAAGAGGCAAGTTTATCAAATATTTTTTTTATTTTTAACGTTATCTTCTTTCAGCACAATACACTTTTCCCAACGTTTAGCCAATTGTTTAACTCCCTTCAAAACACAGTTTTATGATAGGGATCAGAATAAAGTAGCAGAGTCGGGCGAGTATGCTGGGTGCGGCAGCATTTTGTAGTGTACTTTATGCAATTTGGCCTCAACAATTCTGGATGAATGTGCTGGTGCGTTATCGTGATGAAACAGCACTTTTTTTTAACCAAAAGAAGAAGAAGGAAAGGAATCACGGCCCCATCCTTCAATTTTGTATCAAATTGTCCAATAATTGACTGTAGTACAGACACGTGATCGTTTTTACATTCTGCAAAAAGTACATGAGGATTATTCCATTTTTTTGGCTGTCGCTTGGTATCAGGATCCGGGCTTTCACCGTAAGCAGCTTGTCATGTAAAATATTAATTACGGTTGTAATAATTGTGGAGGGTTCCCGTAGACACCATTCAATTTTGCTTTTGTTTTTTGCACGTTTTTCAATCCAAAAATAAAAAGAGAATTACGAAAATTGATCTTTTTTCCATTTTATCAATAATCGTGAAACACATGTAATATAACTGGTCACCCAAATAAAAACTAACCTATATATCTGTCTGAATTTCCGGGTTATAGGTTATAAGTTAAGTAAGTTAATCTATTGTTCTACCCTTAACTAATCCCTTCCCAAGCAGTTGCAAATCCTCCATGAACTTGGTGACGTTTTTGGGGGTGATACTGCTCACTTCTTCGTCCGATAATCGGTCCCTGTCGAAGTGTAAAAAATGCTTGTGAACAATCGCGACCCAAGTGCATAGTATGTGCTCGGCCGAATCACATAGTCTGCAGTTTCCACTTTCCCCTTTTCCCATTTTCCATAAATGGTATCGGAGGGCACAATGCCCTATATTGAGTTCGTGGAATTTCTTAGCTCGTTCCTTGTGAGTTCAAGAACCTTGTGGCTGTGATCGAGTCTGATGAGTCGTTTTGATTGACGTAGGCCTGGTACATTGTTCCACTGCTTGCGTATTCTGCCCTCTTCCAATTTTTGCACCACCTCTCTTCTGTGCGCCATGGAGAGTCCGCAAAAAGCTCTGGTCATATAGGAATGGAATATGCACCTCTTTTATGAGTTCGTCTGTCACTTCGTTGCCTTTAATATCCCCATGCCCTGGGACCCACATGGGAGTCAACGAGTTGTTCTTTGCCAGTTGCGAGAGGGGTCGTCGACATTCCCGGACAGTCCGTGAACTATAGGCTTGAACGTCCTTTAAGGTGGTTTGGCTGTCTGAGCAAATGCATATATGCCCATCATTTATGGCTTGCTTCCGCTTGCAGAATAGTGGGTGTCGTTTTCAGAGCCATAAAGCTCCTGTAGTTTTGGTTAGGACCATAAATGCCTATTCCAGTACCTCTGTTATTCTTGGCACCATCCGTGTACAAGGCAGATATTCCTCGACCAAACACCTTGACTCTCGTTAAAGCCGTTTCGGGGTTCTCAATCGTCACCTTAAATGGTAAATCGAATTCTAGTCTCCTGGATATGATGTTTTCTGGTTTCGCAAAGAGGACCAGGTCGATATGCTGTAGTATTTTTAAGTGTCCTATCCAGTCTCCCGGCAGTGTTTTCTTCCTCTGGTGTAGATGGAGCGGTGTGAAGCCAATGATTGCCCCCAATGTCTCGGTAGGGGTCGTTTGCATGGCTCCTGTGAAGCTTATATATGCTAAATGTTGAAACCTATCCAGCTTTTTTTGCGTGTCTAGTTTTTGGGTCTTTGGCCACCACACAAGGTCAGCATAGGTAATAATGGGTACCACCGCCGTTCTATACAGCCAATACATGATTTTGGGCTTTAATCCCTAGGTTATTTCCATTCGCTGCCGAAAGGCCCAGAGCGACGTCGTTGCCTTGGCCATGATTTTATCGACATGCTGATTCTATGTCAGTTTGGCATTCAGAATTATACCCAGATACTTTACTTCGTTGGAGATGATTATTTACATTTCATTCAGCGAGACAGCTTCCTCCTACGCGTGAATGGAAATATGTTCGTTTTATTCGGGTTGCCAGTTAGTCCTTCCCGAACACACCAGTTATTGATGATAATCAGTGCTTTTTGCATTAGGATTGTACGAATGCCTTCATGCTTGCCCCTGATTATTACATTATTACGGCGATATCATCTGCGTAGCTTTGGACTAGCATCCACTGAGAAGGTAACTTCTTGGATGGGTCCTGCGGTCACCCTTCTTAAGACCCTCCAGTTTGAGGCATCGCATCTATTCTGGACAGCAATCAGTTGCAGGATGCGGGCGTCCCTGTACTCTAGACTGCCCGGAAAATATCCCACTCCGGTCCAACGACTTTCAGTCTCCCTCCCAGGAGACGATCTTAGCCTGATGCAACTTCAGCCTTTATTCGGTGTTTTGCTTCCCCTCTATGAAACGCCGCTCGTGGAGGTCTGTACACTCCCTTTCACACGCTTGGCTTATGCTGTTCCACCTTAGCTTGAGGAGTATTTTATTGTGGTTTTCTATGAATTGGTCTATGCAATTAAGCCCAGACCATCTTTCGCTCACCGCCAGCGAGGCATGACCATATACAGCAGTGAGTTAAAGATATAACCTGCCTGGTGGCTTTGTAGCCAGTCAGAGCAGGGCATCGTACGTTTTAGTGCAAGCTGTAAGCCACGACACGACAGCTGAGCAGGGTGTGCATGCTGCTTAGTCAGATCCATCATCTAAGTCCTTTCCAGCATTGGTGCCCCTAGCGGAAGCTGATGTTCCCGGTGTTGTAGCACTTAGAATCGTCTTGATACGTAGGCTCCCCCACCACGTCAAGGTGAGCACACACGGGGGAGAAAAAAATTACGGGTACTTATTTATCGACGCTCGTATTCCTTGCTGAACACTCTTCTATTAAAACTAAATATATAAATAATCGAATCCAGTTATCTAAACAAATAATAAAAATAGTAATAGGTATTAATACATATTATGTTGCGGTAACTAGAAAGCAGTATGAACGTATCCCATTTGTCCATCCTGCTAGAATGTTTAGGGCTAAACGGGTCTCTACCTTAGAAATTTTTCGGCAAAATCCATTTTTTTAAGGGTGGATAGCACAGTTTTCAAAAGGAAGAAATTAATGCAATTTTCATACCCGCATGTTTGCCGTGCGTGGAGACCCATAAGGGAGGACAAAGGGAATCTGGTGGCCGAGTCGCCCTCGTGATGCGTCACGTACGGCGGCAACACTCCACGTTGGCCCTGAGTTCTCCCTAAACGGGCGGTCGGAACTAGCCCACTCCGATCATTCGGCTGCGTTGTAAGGTCAGACTTACGACAGGGTGAGGCCCCTAGGAGCGGAGGGGCGCTCAACGGACCCAGCACATGTGCCAGGCACCCGTTCGAGTGCAACCCGTCCTTGGTGACTATATCCCCTTGGTAGCCCTGGCGATCGATTATCGACGTCCCCAGTGCGGGCTCCGTGGCGGGTGGGGAGCCAAAGGGATGAAGTACTACTATTATTAGCATGGACACAAATAAAATAAATAAAACAACGGTAGTAGCAGGCAGGTCGCAAGATCAACCTGCTACTACGAAAAAGACAATAAATGTGGGTGAGTCCCTGGATTCCCCGCAACAAACAGTGGCTGCGGGCGGGTCAACTGATCCACCCGTCACCACAAAAGAAACCGGCCTACCGAAGCAACCCCCCAAAAAGGAAGTGCATTTGTGGAGCCGAGCTAAAGCACAGAAGGAAGGCCAGGGAGGCATTGGCTGCTGCAAAGACAGCTGAAGTCCCCAAGACCCCTTATGGTAAAGAAGGAACACCTCGGGTGGAGGTCCCGATAGAAACGGAGGATGGAGGCACACCGGGCGGAAGCCAGGAGTGCGCCACCTCCATCCCAGAGGAGCCTTCACAGCCGTAAATGTGATACAGTGTAACCTGCATCATTGTAGGGCGGCCGTGGCAACCCTTTGCCGCCACCTCGACACTATGCAGGACACAATAGCCGTCATCCAAAAACTATGGATTGTTAAATCCAGGGTTTGTGGATTTGGTAAGTTAAATGGGAACATATTCACACATCCCACAAATAATAAGCCTAGATCATGTATTCACATAAAATCCTATCTTATGCCACAGCTTTCCACCAGTGACATCACAGTGGTAAGGCTGTCAGCAGGAGACGGCAACAAAGACACCATCCTGGTGTCAGTTTACCTCCCACACGACGCCCCCGCACCAACCAGGGGGCTGGAGCAACTCGTGCTACACTGTGAGATGGAGAAACTTTACCTCGTCATTGGTTGCGACGCTAACGCACACCATATCATGTGGGGCAGCGTGGACACCAACAACAGAGGTAAGTCACTACATGAATTCATCATTTGTAACAATTTAGAAATACTAAACCGAGGCTCTGAACCAACGTTCGTGACAACTCGGAGTCAAACTGTAATAGACATTACATTGGCGACCAGCGGTATCTCAAACAAAATTCACGACTGGCATGTATCACTGTCGGTTTCAATGTCAGATCATAGGTGGATCAAATATACACTAACACATACAACCGGTAAGAAAACTCGTTACCTTTGCAACCCGAGACTAACGGACAGGAATGCCTACATAGACAACCTCTCGCGGAGTCTGCGAATTTGTGAAGCTACCTGCCAACTTAATACAGTGGAAGACATTGAATCCAATGTAAATATGTTTCAACACTCCACTATAAAAGCATACAAGGACTCCTGCCCTGCGAGAAAGGTGGAAGACTCCGGGAACGCCACACTCTGGTGGTGCGGAGAACTCAACCATCTCAGAAGAGCTGCGAGAAAATCCTTTAATAAAGCAAAGAAATCTAAACAACAGTCGGACTGGATAGTCTATAAAAACATCCAACAAGACTACAAAAAACTAATAAGGCAAAAACAAAGGGCAGCCTGGAGGTCTTTTTGTGAGGAGGTTGAAACCACCTCGGCAGCTTCAAGGCTCAAAAAGATCCTCTCCAAGGATCCGTCACGACAACCAGGTTGCCTAAAACGAGAGGATGGAAGTTACTCTTCTAACCTCTCGGAAGCAGCTGATATTCTCATTAACACCCATTTCCCAGGATATACGAACATCTCCGATGAAGGTTGGTCTGAACATATACCCTCAAACCCCTCCAAGGAGGATTGGGAGGTGGCAGAGCACCTCGCGGAAGGAACACGTATAACCTGGGCAATCAAAAGCTTCTTACCATTTAAAGCGCCAGGCTTGGACGATATATTCCCGGCCCTCCTCCAATGGGGGCTAAACATATTATCAGCCCACCTAGCCAAAATCTGCAGGGCATGTATTGCGTTCAGATACATCCCTCTAGCATGGAGAGAAGTAAAAGTTATCTTCATACCGAAAGCTGGTCGTATAGATTATACACTAAACATCAAAATTTCCACCTTGGATCTGGATCTGGATTGAGTTTGCCAAGGGTGATCAAATCATTGACCAGAGCACTTAGGCCTCACTAGGCCCATTGTGCCCCC
>CAXAKX010000788.1:5000-14940 GCA_963969525.1 Ontholestes murinus
ATATTATATTATCGAATGATAAAAGAAATTTCGACAGTCATTCTGTACCGGTGTGGCGGTCGGTCGGTGTGCACGGTGCGAAAAGCGAAATTTCGATCGACACGAAATAATTACGAAATTTTTACCACGGTTCGCATTTATTTCCGCTCGTCGATGTGTCCTTTCGTATCGCGTAAGCGAATTAACGAATATTATATTTTAATATAATAAAAATAATTTCTGCCGTTATTCGGTACCTATGTACGAAAAACCTATATGTGGCGGTCGGTCGGTCGGTGTGCACGGAGCTAAAACCGAAATTTCGACAAGAAATAATTTCGAAATAATTTCGAAACTTTTACCACGGTTCGCAATTTATTTCCGCTCGTCGATCTTTTTTCCTTACGTTTCGTGCGAGCGAACGAACGAACGAACGAACGAATATTATATTATCGAATGATAAAAGAAATTTCGACAGTCATTCTGTACCGGTGTGGCGGTCGGTCGGTGTGCACGGTGCGAAAAGCGAAATTTCGATCGACACGAAATAATTACGAAATTTTTACCACGGTTCGCATTTATTTCCGCTCGTCGATGTGTCCTTTCGTATCGCGTAAGCGAATTAACGCATATTATATTTTAATATTATAAAAATAATTTCGACAAGAAATAATTTCGAAACTTTTACCACGGTTCGCAATTAATTTCCGCTCGTCGATCTTTTTTCCTTACGTTTCCTGCGAGCGAGCGAACGAACGAATATTATATTATCGAATGATAAAAGAAATTTCGACAGTCATTCTGTACCGGTGTGGCGGTCGGTCGGTGTGCACGGTGCGAAAAGCGAAATTTCGATCGACACGAAATAATTACGAAATTTTTACCACGGTTCACATTTATTTCCGCTCGTCGATGTGTCCTTTCGTATCGCGTAAGCGAATTAACGAAAATTTTATTTTAATAAAATAAAAATAATTTCTGCCGTTATTCTGTACATGTGTACGAAAAATATATATGTGAGGCGGTCGGTCGGTGTGCACGATGCCAAAAGCGTTATTCGGTACGGGCGTGCGAAATAATTGTACGCGGCGGTCGGTCGGTGTGCACGATGCTAAAAGCGTTACTCGGTACCTGTGTGCGAAAAACCTAAAGTCGAACGTTTTGACTTCGGTCCGCTTTATTTCCACTCGCCGATCTGTCCTTTCGCATCGCGTAAGCGAATTAACGAAAATTTTATTTTAATAAAATAAAAATAATTTCTGCCGTTATTCCGTACCTATGTACGAAAAATATATATGTGAGGCGGTCGGTCGGTGTGCACGATGCCAAAAGCGTTATTCGGTACGGGCGTGCGAAATAATTGTACGCGGCGGTCGGTCGGTGTGCACGATGCTAAAAGCGTTATTCGGTACCTGTGTGCGAAAAACCTAAAGTCGAACGTTTTCACTTCGGTCCGCTTTATTTCCACTCGCCGATCTGTCCTTTCGCATCGCGTAAGCGAATTAACGAAAATTTTATTTTAATAAAATAAAAATAATTTCTGCCGTTATTCCGTACCTATGTACGAAAAATATATATGTGAGGCGGTCGGTCGGTGTGCACGATGCCAAAAGCGTTATTCGGTACGGGCGTGCGAAATAATTGTACGCGGCGGTCGGTCGGTGTGCGCGATGCTAAAAGCGTTATTCGGTACCTGTGTGCGAAAAACCTAAAGTCGAACGTTTTGACTTCGGTCCGCTTTATTTCCACTCGCCGATCTGTCCTTTCGCATCGCGTAAGCGAATTAACGAAAATTTTATTTTAATAAAATAAAAATAATTTCTGCCGTTATTCCGTACCTATGTACGAAAAATATATATGTGAGGCGGTCGGTCGGTGTGCACGATGCCAAAAGCGTTATTCGGTACGGGCGTGCGTAATAATTGTACGCGGCGGTCGGTCGGTGTGCACGATGCTAAAAGCGTTATTCGGTACCTGTGTGCGAAAAACCTAAAGTCGAACGTTTTCACTTCGGTCCGCTTTATTTCCACTCGCCGATCTGTCCTTTCGAATCGCGTAAGCGAATTAACGAAAATTTTATTTTAATAAAATAAAAATAATTTCTGCCGTTATTCCGTACCTATGTACGAAAAATATATATGTGAGGCGGTCGGTCGGTG
Organism: Ontholestes murinus; assembly: GCA_963969525.1. NCBI lineage: Eukaryota > Metazoa > Arthropoda > Insecta > Coleoptera > Staphylinidae > Ontholestes > Ontholestes murinus. The sequence goes on from CAXAKX010000788.1 coordinate 7,139, forward strand.
TGCACGATGCCAAAAGCGTTATTCGGTACGGGCGTGCGAAATAATTGTACGCGGCGGTCGGTCGGTGTGCACGATGCTAAAAGCGTTATTCGGTACCTGTGTGCGAAAAACCTAAAGTCGAACGTTTTCACTTCGGTCCGCTTTATTTCCACTCGCCGATCTGTCCTTTCGCATCGCGTAAGCGAATTAACGAAAATTTTATTTTATTAAAATAAAAATAATTTCTGCCGTTATTCGGTACCTGTGTACGAAAAACATATATATGAGGCGGTCGGTCGGTGCGAATAAGCGAATTGACGAAAATTTTATTTTAATATAATAAAAATAATTTCTGCCGTTATTCGGTACCTGTGTACGAAAAACATATATATGAGGCGGTCGGTCGGTGCGAATAAGCGAATTGACGAAAATTTTATTTTAATAAAATAAAAATAATTTCTGCCGTTATTCCGTACCTATGTACGAAAAATATATATGTGAGGCGGTCGGTCGGTGTGCACGATGCCAAAAGCGTTATTCGGTACGGGCGTGCGAAATAATTGTACGCGGCGGTCGGTCGGTGTGCACGATGCTAAAAGCGTTATTCGGTACCTGTGTGCGAAAAACCTAAAGTCGAACGTTTTCACTTCGGTCCGCTTTATTTCCACTCGCCGATCTGTCCTTTCGCATCGTGTAAGCGAATTAACGAAAATTTTATTTTATGAAAATAAAAATAATTTCTGCCGTTATTCGGTACCTGTGTACGAAAAACATATATATGAGGCGGTCGGTCGGTGCGAATAAGCGAATTGACGAAAATTTTATTTTATTAAAATAAAAATAATTTCTGCCGTTATTCGGTACCTATGTACGAAAAATATATATGTGAGGCGGTCGGTCGGTGTGCACGATGCCAAAAGCGTTATTCGGTACGGGCGTGCGAAATAATTGTACGCGGCGGTCGGTCGGTGTGCACGATGCTAAAAGCGTTATTCGGTACCTGTGTGCGAAAAACCTAAAGTCGAACGTTTTCACTTCGGTCCGCTTTATTTCCACTCGCCGATCTGTCCTTTCGCATCGTGTAAGCGAATTAACGAAAATTTTATTTTATTAAAATAAAAATAATTTCTGCCGTTATTCGGTACCTGTGTACGAAAAACATATATATGAGGCGGTCGGTCGGTGCGAATAAGCGAATTGACGAAAATTTTATTTTATTAAAATAAAAATAATTTCTGCCGTTATTCGGTACCTGTGTACGAAAAACATATATATGAGGCGGTCGGTCGGTGCGAATAAGCGAATTGACGAAAATTTTATTTTATTAAAATAAAAATAATTTCTGCCGTTATTCGGTACCTGTGTACGAAAAACATATATATTAGGCGGTCGGTCGGTGCGAATAAGCGAATTGACGAAAATTTTATTTTAATATAATAAAAATAATTTCTGCCGTTATTCGGTACCTGTGTACGAAAAACATATATATGAGGCGGTCGGTCGGTGTGCACGATGCTAAAAGCGTTATTCGGTACGGGCGGGCGAAAAACTTATATGCGGCGGTCGGTCGGTGTGCACGATGCCGAGAGCGTTATTCGGTACCTGTGTGCGAGAGACATATATATGTGGTGGTGCACGGTGCGATGAGCGAATTTTCATTTTACGCAAATAAAGTCGAGTATTACGCTTCGTTTCGTCTTGTTTCACACACAAATGATATTTTCGGGCAGTGCTAAGTGGAAAAATAAAAATAAAATTTCTCGCCGTTATTCTGTACAAATATGCATCAAACAGCTGTATGGGCGGTGCAGGTCGAAAGCGTTATTCGGTACCGGTGTGCGAAAAACCTAATGTCGAACGTTTTAACTTCGGTCCGCTTTATTTCCACTCGCCGATGTGTCCTTTCGTATCGAGTAAGCGAATTAACGAAAATTTTATTTTAATAAAATAAAAATAATTTCTGCCGTTATTCGATACCTATGTACGAGAAACATATATATGAGGCGGTCGGTCGGTCGGTCGGTCGGTCGGCGCGCACGATGCTAAAAGCGTTATTCGGTACGGGCGTGCGAAAAACTTAAATGCGGCGGTCGGTCGGTGCGCACGATGCCGAAAGCGTTATTCGGTACCTGTGTGCGAGAGACATATATATGGTGGTGCACGGTGCGATGAGCGAATTTTCGATTTACGCAAATAAAGTCGAGTATTACGCTTCGTTTCGTCTTGTTTCACACACAAATGATATTTTCGGGCAGCGCTAGGTGGAAAAATAAAAATTTAATTTCTCGCCGTTATTCTGTACAAATATGCATCAAACAGCTATATGGGTGGTGCAGGTCGTTCGGGTGAAAAGTGGAAGATTGAAAAAGAACGACCAGGCGAGCAGTATATGTATATATATCGCAAAGAAACGCCGAAATAAATATCCTTTTGGCTTTAATAAACCGTCGCATGGGTAAAATAAAATTTTTAACAAATTTTTGCCCTATGCGACGGACGGAGAGACGAACGACGAACAACGGCGGGCGACGACACACGGCAACGGGCGACGACACAACAACCAGTGTAGTGTAATGCCATTATATACGTTACGTGTAATAAGTCGGCCGGCGTGTTTTTAGTTTTTATCTCTTGTGGGGGAACGCGAGGTCTCAGTGTGTTCACCAAGCTGCTACTTCTCTAGTATTATATATAATATATAATAAGAAGATGTGTGTGGTTTTGCGTGTTCGGTGTGCCTCATATAATCGTTCCCCATCATATTAAAACACATAAAATATCATCATCGTCTGTTGAAAATAAAATCACGGCCTCACGTGTCTGGACAGTTCGATGTATTTAATATAAAACGACGACGAACCGGAGAGACGAACGACGAACAACGGCGGGCGACGACACACGGCAACGGGCGACGACACAACAACCAGTGTAGTGTAATGCCATTATATACGTTACGTGTAATAAGTCGGCCGGCGTGTTTTTAGTTTTTATCTCTTGTGGGGGAACGCGAGGTCTCAGTGTGTTCACCAAGCTGCTACTTCTCTAGTATTATATATAATATATAATAAGAAGATGTGTGTGGTTTTGCGTGTTCGGTGTGCCTCATATAATCGTTCCCCATCATATTAAAACACATAAAATATCATCATCGTCTGTTGAAAATAAAATCACGGCCTCACGTGTCTGGACAGTTCGATGTATTTAATATAAAACGACGACGAACCGGAGAGACGAACGACGAACAACGGCGGGCGACGACACACGGCAACGGGCGACGACACAACAACCAGTGTAGTGTAATGCCATTATATACGTTACGTGTAATAAGTCGGCCGGCGTGTTTTTAGTTTTTATCTCTTGTGGGGGAACGCGAGGTCTCAGTGTGTTCACCAAGCTGCTACTTCTCTAGTATTATATATAATATATAATAAGAAGATGTGTGTGGTTTTGCGTGTTCGGTGTGCCTCATATAATCGTTCCCCATCATATTAATACACATAAAATATCATCATCGTCTGTTGAAAATAAAATCACGGCCTCACGTGTCTGGACAGTTCGATGTATTTAATAAAACGACGACGAAACCGGAGAGACGAACGAGGAACAACGGCGGGCGACGACACACGGCAACGGGCGACACAACAACACCAGTGTAGTAGTGTAATGCCATTATATACGTTACGTGTAATAAGTCGGCCGGCGTGTTTTTAGTTTTATCTCTTGTTTGGGGGAACGCCGAGGTCTCAGTGTTGCACCAATCTGCTACTCTATTATAATATATAATAAGATGTGTGTGGTTTGTGTGTCGGTTGTGCCTCATACAAAAATCGTTCCCCGTATTTTACTACATATATAAATATATATCATCATCGTGTTATTATCGTCTGTTGAAAATAAAATCACGGCCTCGCCGTGTCTGGACAGTTCGATGTTTTAATAAAACGAGACGCGAGAAATCAGTTGCCGCCCGAGGAAATTTTTTTCTTGTCTCTCACCCACCATATATATATACCGTCTGTTGAATATAAAATCACGGCCTCGCCGTGTCCGGACAGTTCGGTGTTGAAAACTCTAACAGGTAGTTTGAACCTGTCCGAATAGCACGTTCGCGGGACCCATTTCGTATATTCGTTTATGCGTATGGCCCTTATGCGAGCAACATGTAGACTGAACATGTAATATTTTTAAAGTAGCGGTGCGTAAAAACTCCGTGAAAATTCAAATGCAATAACTCACCGAATTCCGAGCGAGAATGAAAACTTATGTTGATTGAAATATATATATCATCATAAAGTCAGACGTTCGGGGGACCCGAGCGCGTGGTCCCCTTGGCCGAGACGATGATTTTCAATCTAACGAACAATGATGTTTTTTGTAGTGTGTGTAAGCCTTGGCGAGATGTGAAATTTATAAAATTTCTCTTCTCTCTCATGCCATATATATGATATATTGATGCATTTCGGAGTTGTGTGGACCGAGAGTCTCTCCACTCCTATTCTTGGTGTTCACACCGCCGGCCGGCCGCCGTGTGCTCGTGTACATGTGCCGTCGTGTGCTGACGTGTGTGTCTCCGGGCGCATTATCAAACAAAAAAATTCGTGGGTCTGCATAAATGTGTGAACGTCTAGTCGCAATATCGCCGTAGCACAACCGCCGCCCCGCGTTTCGTGTCTTTTACACAAGTTGCATCACGTCCACCGTCTTGACCCCGCCACAGGGGCGGGATAGGTGTTTTACTGGCGTGCTCTGTATACCAATGGAGTGACACGTTAACGTCGGGGGTCCGTGCACGCGTAAACCGGGATATGTGCGATGTTCCGTTCAGCAGAGAGCAGAATTACGAATTCTTGGTGTTCACACCGCCGGCCGGCCGCCGTGTGCTCGTGTACATGTGCCGTCGTGTGCTCACGTGTGTGTCTCCGGGCGCATTATCAAACAAAAAAAGTCGTGGGTCTGCATAAATGTGTGAACGTCTAGTCGTAATATCGCCGTAGCACAACCGCCGCCCCGCGTTTCGTGTCTTTTACACAAGTTGCATCACGTCCACCGTCTTGACCCCGCCACAGGGGCGGGATAGGTGTTTTACTGGCGTGCTCTGTATACCAATGGAGTGACACGTTAACGTCGGGGGTCCGTGCACGCGTAAACCGGGATATGTGCGATGTTCCGTTCAGCAGAGCAGAATTTCGAACCACCTCTTTATTATAAATAAATGAGCTCGTCGTTACACCGGGCGCGCGCGCGCGTAAGCGCCGCCGCTCGAGTGTGCGCGACTAAACACAGCTCCCTGGTTGATCCTGCCAGTAGTCATATGCTTGTCTCAAAGATTAAGCCATGCATGTCTCAGTACAAGCCAAATTAAGGTGAAACCGCGAAAGGCTCATTAAATCAGTTATGGTTCCTTAGATCGTACCACTTATCCTTGGATAACTGTGGTAATTCTAGAGCTAATACATGCAAACAGAGTTCCGACCGGAGACGGAAGGAGCGCTTTTATTAGATCAAAACCAATCGGTGTCGGACGCGAGTCCGTTCATCGTACAACTTGGTGAATCTGAATAACTTATTGCTGATCGCACGGTCTCGCACCGGCGACGCATCTTTCAAATGTCTGCCTTATCAACTGTCGATGGTAGGTTCTGCGCCTACCATGGTTGTAACGGGTAACGGGGAATCAGGGTTCGATTCCGGAGAGGGAGCCTGAGAAACGGCTACCACATCCAAGGAAGGCAGCAGGCGCGCAAATTACCCACTCCCGGCACGGGGAGGTAGTGACGAAAAATAACGATACGGGACTCATCCGAGGCCCCGTAATCGGAATGAGAACACTCTAAACCTTTTAACGAGGATCAATTGGAGGGCCAGTCTGGTGCCAGCAGCCGCGGTAATTCCAGCTCCAATAGCGTATATTAAAGTTGTTGCGGTTAAAAAGCTCGTAGTCGAATCTGTGTCCCGCGCCGCCGGTTCATCGCTCGCGGTGTCCAACTGGCGTGCCCGCGGGACGTCCTGCCGGTGAGCTTAGCCCGCGAGGGCGGCTCAACTTGAAATCCCATCGCGGTGCTCTTCACTGAGTGTCGAGGTGGGCCGGCACGTTTACTTTGAACAAATTAGAGTGCTTAAAGCAGGCTAAAACTTCGCCTGAATACTTAGTGCATGGAATAATAGAATAGGACCTCGGTTCTATTTTGTTGGTTTTCGGAACCCCGAGGTAATGATTAATAGGAACGGATGGGGGCATTCGTATTGCGACGTTAGAGGTGAAATTCTTGGATCGTCGCAAGACGGACTAAAGCGAAAGCATTTGCCAAAAACGTTTTCATTGATCAAGAACGAAAGTTAGAGGTTCGAAGGCGATCAGATACCGCCCTAGTTCTAACCATAAACGATGCCAGCCAGCGATCCGCCGACGTTCCTCCGATGACTCGGCGGGCAGCTTCCGGGAAACCAAAGCTTTTGGGTTCCGGGGGAAGTATGGTTGCAAAGCTGAAACTTAAAGGAATTGACGGAAGGGCACCACCAGGAGTGGAGCCTGCGGCTTAATTTGACTCAACACGGGAAACCTCACCAGGCCCAGACACCGGAAGGATTGACAGATTGAGAGCTCTTTCTTGATTCGGTGGGTGGTGGTGCATGGCCGTTCTTAGTTGGTGGAGTGATCTGTCAGGTTAATTCCGATAACGAACGAGACTCTAGCCTGCTAACTAGGCGTACTTTCGACATCTCAAAGGTCGGCGTCGGTATCGTCACGGTCGTGCAAACGGTCGTGCGTGCCGCTCGTTTGATTTTTACTGTCGGCGTACAATCAATTCTTCTTAGAGGGACAAGTGGCTTTTAGCCGCACGAGAATGAGCAATAACAGGTCTGTGATGCCCTTAGATGTTCTGGGCCGCACGCGCGCTACACTGAAGGAGACAGCGTGTCCTCCCTGGCCGAAAGGTCCGGGTAACCCGCTGAACCTCCTTCGTGCTAGGGATTGGGGCTTGCAATTGTTCCCCATGAACGAGGAATTCCCAGTAAGCGCGAGTCATAAGCTCGCGTTGATTACGTCCCTGCCCTTTGTACACACCGCCCGTCGCTACTACCGATTGAATGATTTAGTGAGGTCTTCGGACCGGTACTCGGTGACGTTTCGACGTTCGTCGATGTTGCTGGGAAGATGACCAAACTTGATCATTTAGAGGAAGTAAAAGTCGTAACAAGGTTTCCGTAGGTGAACCTGCGGAAGGATCATTAACGTATTTTTGTGTCGCACAATATATGTGTGTACGCGAAACAGATACACTGACGATCTGACGTTCGGCTTCTCGCATCTGAAAAACTCGTATATTTATATACGTAGAACTGATGCGTCGAAGCGTATTACTCACACTGTATTTTTGTACACACAACAACACACTGTGTGTGTACTCTATATACGAACCGGACGTTCGCATCTCTCTCGTTTTGACCGACCGATCGACGATATCATACCAGATATGATATATCCGATCTCGGTTGACTCGTGTGGCTGATCCGTCGTCTGTTTGAAAGAAACATAAAAAGACACTGAAGTTTTGGGAGTATATATCCCATTCTTCCAGAGAGGGATGCTCGCATCGCGCCGCCTTACTACGGATGCATTCTGTATGGGCGCGCGCGCGGTCCGTCATCCGTTATAACAAACATATTTATTTTAAATAAAATATACTACCGATTGTAACCACCAGAGAGATAATATTACATATATATATATATTATATATACATATACAAATAATAAATATTGGCACAAACAAACAAACAAACAAACAAACAAAAACGAGCACGGACGATGTACGTACGCGT